>JAJHZJ010000166.1:5012735-5214578 GCA_023548195.1 Bettongia penicillata ogilbyi | reverse complement strand
AAAAAAAAGATCTTTTCCTTCTAAAACGTTTTGCCTTGTCAGATCCTTGTACTTTCATGATATACTTCTCATATTATCATAACTATCAAGGCTGTTCCAATATGGGACTCTTCTTCCAAGGTCTTATTTTCATATGATTTGATACCAGATTTATTACCTGAACATTCTAAAGCAGCTATACAAGATATAGACTCTCATTGGTTGATATATGACATATAAGCTAAAATAAGCAAAAATGGCATGTCAACAAGGTCACACGTTGGGTGAAGCAAGAATTATCTCCATTGACAAGGTGGTCACAAAATGGTCACCTGCTCTTTTTGGATAAGAGAGAATGGTTCAGAGGAACAAAATAAGTTGAGGGACTTTCCATGTCATTGAGTCACCTCTACCACACTGGGCTTAATCATCATGACAAGGAAAAACAAGGCTAGAGGGCTTCTAGTTAGCTTCCTAAAATTAAGCAAATGAAATTACAATCTGTAGTTCACAGCTCTGAGGCCTAATATAGAGAACTTATAATCATTACCCCTATGGAATCGTATCAGACTGATTAATACTGAATGCAACAGACTAGGGGTTCAAACGAATTATTTCTCACATAATGAAGATGAAAACTAGATTACAACAAATTATGAGGTGAGTGAAAAGACAGTAAAAGCAACCAATGTAGCCAGTTCCCCCACCCGTCTCAAGAGTCTAGCTTTCAAAGCTAGGAGAGATATAAGATGAAAACTTGAAAGTATGGGAGGTATGGGAGGGTCAAGTAAGTTAAGCACTGAGAAGACTCAAGTCCATTTGTACACAGTATGGAACATAGGCAGGAGTCAGAGATACTAGAAAAAGTAATCCCTGGCCTCTTTGAGTCCTCCCATGTGGACCCAGGTGTCTAGTCCCTGGGCATGTAGATTAAGTAGGCATTAGTTTTGCACCTCTACTTTAGGCAGCCTCATGATTGAGCAAATATATTCTAAGATGGGGCACTATCTCTACCTCTCAATGAGAGGGTGGAACAAAATCTATTACGTTTCAACTGAACTAAAAAAAAAAAAGCAAGAACAGTAATCATGATTTGAGAAAAGGTTACAGAAAATAAAACATACTAAAAAAAAGGATAGGGAAAATTATATTGGTCTTAAAGGCAACTAAAAAAACTTGTACAAATCAAAAAACCCACTAAGCAATAATATAAAATATCTATCATTCTAAACAGACTCATTGGTCATTTCTGTACATACAAATTATAAATGTCAGTGGGTCTAAAACTTGCTTTAATTACATGCTTTAAATTTTAATAGAGGGTCTCTAAATTTTAGGCATATAGACTCTCACAGTAGTACTAAGAATATTGTACTAATCACTCCCCCTAAAGAACTCCTTCAGGTAAATGAAATATTTTCCCCTAAAATAATGTTCATAATGCTTCCATAAGAGAATGTTATTTAATTTTACTTATAGCTAAACTGGGAATTTCTTGTCATTCTTGCCCTAGTCTGACAGCAAAGGAAAATTTGTCCTAGGCCACTAGAGTATATGACCTAGACCAGTATTACATGGAAGGAGAGTCAAAGCTGGATGTCCCACCTCAAGACAAAGGTAAAGGATTGATCCTATTAGATTAGAAACAGGAATAGTTTTCCAAAAGTACATAACAAAATTCTACTAGGGCCCAGGCATCCTACAATCAATCCAACCCTTCATCATTCAGCTACAGGCTACTCCATTTTTTCAGCTATAAAATCCTGATTGTCTCAAAAAAAGGGGGAGGTGGGTAATGAGTGAAATTTTCATTGAGAATGAGCAGGGTTTGCTTCAGAGGACTCCTAACCCTTCTGGATCTTGATACAAAACATCATCAGAGGCCATGTCTGTGATGAAACCATTACTATTTTTCTATAGAATATTCTTCCACTGGCATTGTTAATAATAAGGGTTTAGGCAAGCAAATAAAAGATGCTCAGAAACCAACTAGAGATCTCTAGGCTTGATGTTCTTGCTTCCTGCCCAGGAAACCCCAAATGTTCCAGGCAAAGGATTTTCTTTGCTCCAATTTACCATGGTAGTAGAATTGTCAGAGTGGTAAGACACAAGACAGATGCAGCTTCAGGTATAGGATTCCAAGATGGTAATTATTAGAGTTCATCAGGACTGCTTTGAATTTCAGCACTCGATTTCAACCTTCAAACACAGCAGCCTATTTCAGGTGTCATTTTCTCTGGGACTGTAGGATGATGAGATTGGCAATCATCTGGCCTCCCTCACCTCATCAGGATCCCTTAACTAGCTTGGTGCTATCAATATATGACTTTCATAGGTTGTTAATGCTTCCTTGAAGGGTAGATTAGACACTAGAGACCTAGTGAGAGGGATTACAATCCCTTAGGCTGTCCCATAGGGTGACTGAGTGGAGTAGGGGCCCATGAAGATAAAGGTGGTACATAAAGATAATGCTTTGATTCAAGATCAGTGAGTCTTTTCAGGAAACTAGACTTGTATAGTCCTCCTTCCCCCTGTAGTAAAATTATCCAAAGTCACCGCCATGCTCACTGGATCAAAACCCTGTACCATCTCCAGAGAAGCCCTTCATTAGAGGGGTGCCACTAAAAGAGATGCTTATGTCAAAGCCTCTTCTGTTCCATTTTCATTGTCACCTATGTTAGACAAGATTGCTTGGGTTTAAGCTCACATTGGGATACTTCTTTATATTTTAGATTTACCATAAACACTGTTATTTACCTCCATATTTATCAACCACTGAGTTTACCAACCCAATGACTGCCCACCTTTCATGTTATTCTTACTCTCCAATTAGCACAAAGCAATCTTGTGCTTTGAAGGATAATCCAAATACTTTGATTTCCCGAAGAGAAATCCATCAAATAAGTATCCAAGAGTTAAGTAACAGCTAAAGGTGTGAGAGATTTCATTTTTGCTAGTGAAATTGCCGAGACTTCTTTCTCCTTCTCTCCTTCTGCTCCAACCTGGTCCTAATCCTGCAAGTCCCTATGTATCTTGCCTCTTTTTCCCCTCCTCAGGTCTTTCTATCTTCCCTTCCTTTCATCTTTCCATAGGAAATACATCATGACAGAGGTCTTTCTAGGTTTCAGAGTATATTCTTCGTACCGAGATCTTTCTAGAAGGTAATTGGAGTAACCATTTTTCTTTACCCTACCTTTGCCACTGATCTCCCAAACCAAAATAGGGGGAAAGGTCGGAAACATTACCTTCCTTCCCTAGGGCTTAGCTAAAGTTTATTCTACTAGTGTTGTGGGGTAAATTTGAATCTGGGCATTCAATTTCAATGTAGCCTCTAGACAACATTCTTGTCTTATCAGCTAGTGACTATTTGCAATGTAGATAATGACAGTGGACCAGAATTAAACACAAGACTTTTCCAATGACAGCATGAAGGTGGGATTGGTTTTCAGTCTTGCCATAAAGGGCAAGGGTTGAATACTTCTTGTGGGCTCTTTCTTCAGTAGGGGCTACATGACCAAACCTAATATCACTCAACAAGTCAGAATTTCATCCCAGAATGCATGAAGTCCTCAACTACTTCATCCCATTTCAAAATGGAGATTTGCTAGTCCTGGGAGATCAATTCTAGGCAATCCCTTCTAGCATAAATTTGATAGGATCAGAATGGCTAAGACCCTACCTAGCAATATATTAAGAGCATCATGATAAGGAATTAACCTTTCCAAGGTAGGTGCCTAGATCTAGATATCCTCCAGATTCCATACTACTCATGGGCACAGGATCCCCTATTACATTTGTGCTGATAAGAAATAGATTCAAATGCTCAACTTTTCACTGGTAGCTAACATACTGCCTATTTGGGGCCTACAGAAAACTATGTCATAACCTATCCTACCTTATCCCAGTGAATGGGCAAAACTTTCTGGTAAGTGAGACAACTGGTCTCCCAAGTATCCCTATTCAGACTGACCTCTACACTACCACTCATGGTACTCTGCCTTCCAGTCTAGCAAATACTCTATTATTAGAGTTCAAGGCTTTTAATGGCACAAATTAAGACTTTATCAATAAAATATACTTTCTCAAGAGCATCATTGACCACACCTTCAACCTTTGCCCTATCACTTAAGAAACTTAAGCTTTGTATAGTACCAGGAAATACCAACAAGATCCAATCTGATACAATCAGGATCCATTCTTCCCATGCCTTCTGATAATATAAGGTCTCACATTAGTTTTATGATGATTACCATTCAGGGTATTAATAGTGACCACATTACCTGAGCTACTTGTGTTCATGTGAATAATAATTTTGCTAGGAGGGACCACAAGCTTATAACAACATATGTCTTCTACCTTGACTTAAGCCCATAATGTTACCTTCTAGATGATGTTGCAGCACCCAGTTATTGGGAAAGTGCTAACAGGTGGGTCTTATGAGTCATCCTTTGTATATATCTGCAAGACAAAAATAGTATCGTATGGGACCCTCTGTGATTAGCCTTTCTTGATTCTTCCCCTTATTTAAGATACTTTGGTTCTATGTAAATTAAATGGAGGCATTTCCTAAGTCAAAGTGTTTGTAACCAAGGTTGGGACAGCTTAAGTTTCGGAGTATGAGGGAAGCAGTCAGTTGTCAGTCTATTTGCATGAGCTTGATAGCATGCAAGGGACTGTGTCTGGAAGTAGGAGTGACAATGATACATTAGAATTTCCTTAAATGATAAAGAACCAAGGATACTCCCACTGTTTTTATCCTCAAAACCAAAAAGAGCACAGTAGGATTGCTTTTTAGAAGAAGCAGGCTAATCTCCACATGTTTATTATCATCTCCTGTCCTATTACCTCCACAATGAGTTCAGGAAAAGAACATCCAAGCACAATAAATGGGAGATGATTCTTCATATGAAAGGATCCTTAATCGGAGAAGATTCTTCTTCCCCCACCTCATACAACTTCACCATTATTTGATAAAATTCAGCCATATAGAAAAGCTGTCTACAAATGTGTTTATTGGTTATCTGCTAAAAAACAGATCTGGGAGAACCCAGCAGTTGTTCAGAAAACCATCGCTGGTCATCTTTAAACCAGAGTCTTAGCCCAGGTGCACAAAGTGATAAAAACCCATATGTATAACTTGCCACTGTCCATGGATAGATGGGGTCTTGAAAATATATTCAGTCTACTTTGATAAATTCCATCTAAAAGGATGCTGGGAAATTCAGTAGTAAAAAGGTGAGATATAATGATGGAATTAATAGAACATGTAATGCTGCTGTTGGTCATTGAGACGCTGTAAGGATTTGCTCTTGAAGAAATTCTATGTGCAAGTTTGGAGGTGGTGGAAGGAAGCCATAAGAGAAACAGAATGAACATCCAAAGGAGAAGTAGGACACAGAAAAGACAAGGCTTTACTTGAAACACACTTAAATGATCTGGTCACGAGTACTTTACAGAGTAATTTATTTCTTTATCCCATACACTATGACTATAAAATTGAACAATAGTTCAAACCTCTAGTCTGCCTTTTTTTTTTTTGCTTTCCTTGTTTCTACATACAAAATGTATATACAGTAATTGTTCTTGGCTATAATAACAACCAAATACTATGCAATACTACCCTTATTAACCATTACTCATATCAATGAACTGCTCTCAGGCAAGCAGATGAGTCACCTTCCATGGCAGTACCCAGAACAGGTGTAAGGTCTACAACAGGTATGCATGGAGTCTCTGGACATCAAAATTTATATATTCAGGTAGCAGCTGCTCCTGGAAGCAAGTAATTGGCATCAAGTTGCCATAGATATACCCAATGGACCATTCTCCATATGGCTATCAACCAACAAGCACTTGTGAGAATATGTAGATGTGTTTATATCTGAAAGAAGATGTGAATGCTGAAAGCATCATGGATTTTTAACAACTGTGCTTTTGGAAATGGCAACTTTACCTTTGTGCTTGCATCAATAACAAATATTTGTTACATTTCTCTATAAGTTTATAAAGATCCTTCATTTCAGCTATCAACACTTCCTTTCAATAGGAATAAATATGAACAGTCCAAGGGGTAGAAAGAGTAACATTTTCAATTTAGTAATTATTAAACAAGGCATCCCAGAGTGCCATAACACTATTTGTGTATGTATGTATAGATGTATGTATGCTGACTGTCACGGAGCCTTTGAGTAATTTCTGCTTTTGTGACTTATTTGTACAAATATTTAAAATAGAGTTAAGCATATAAAGACCCCACTCTAGTATTTGATATACCCGTGGAAAAAAAAGATTCTCTTTTTAAAATATGACACCAATGCAATAATGCCAAAGGCAATTGTATTAGGAGAAATTGCAATCTAAGGAGAAATCAAACAATAATGGGATTAAACTGTTTCCCTGAAAAAGGTCATATTTTAGATGAACTGATAATGACTTGCAAATTAAAGGAGTTGAACAAAAACATCTTACTAAGTATTCAGTATAAATGGCATCAAATTATATGGTTCTTCCCTCCAAAATAAAGAAAAAAATTAAACAGCTTCTTCATTCCATGGAATCTCTCTGCAATAGTATCCGAATATCATTCGATTCCATAAACATAAAAGTATGTGTGTATACATATATATACACATATGTATGATATATATCATATATATGACATGATATATGTGTATATGTATTGTGTATATATATATATATATATATATAAAATCAAGGAGATAATAAATGAGGGTTCAGGGTTAAATTCAGTGGCCATATTGAACCAAAGGATTAGGGCAATGCCTTCAGATACTTTAGACTCCCCCAGGAAAATATGTTAAATATAAAGATATCCAGGAGGAAGCTGTAGGTGAAGACTTTGAGACTTATTAGCATTTTGAAGTCAAAGGTAAATGCAAAGAGCCTGTTTAAGTAGTTAACACTGTGTCATACCAGTCCACGTACAACTTTAGAATTATAAAATAGATCATCACAGATTTAGAAAATAATAAAACCTTATAAAATCTCACAACGTCATCCTAAGGGACCTGTAAAAACAAGAAATACTTTGTTAAAAATGAGGAAGACTACTAGTTATGCATGGGGCACACAGAAAATGGGTCAAAGTCCTACAGAAATGCTTTTGGACTAAGTAGACATCATTTTACTAAGCAACAGTAAATGTTCATAACAGATAAATGTCATTGAACTTGTCAGATGTAATCAAAAGCAGGTTCTGGAAATAATCTGCTAGCAAAGATACGAGAGGAGCAGGAAAAAGCCCTCAAAATTGGCCTTTGGTGTCATTTATCCACATGAATTCAACTGAAAATATGTGGGCAAAGAAATGCTAAACACATGGCTGAGTTATGTGAATTTGTTAACCCTAACGTAATAGCCTATGATGGCTATTCAAGATCAAGTCATTGCTACAAGACACCACAGAAAGATCATTAGGAAGCCCACACAGTAATCAGTGTAGTTCATGTAATGAACCTGTGAGGACTGGGATGTGTTACTGAAGGATCTAAGTTTAGCGCCAGCCTAACATGACATGCCCTTGTACTTAGAATCATCCATCAGCAGCTCTCCATCTTTCGTCTCCTGGCAGAGAACAATTTTCCCATACTGTAAAAAAAGACCTCAAACATCATGGAGAACACTAAATCAATAAACCATACTGTAACTAGAATACCTTCATTGAATTAAGTTAGTGCCTACAATCTCCAAAGCTTTTCAGTTCATGTACATTACAAAACAAGAATTTAGAGTGGCTATGTGTATTAAAAACTTATTTTTCTCGAGCTTGGAGAAATCCAAGGATAGACATCTGGATGAGATAAAAATCACATGGGAACAAGATTAGGCACTTACTATTCATTTTATCTTGCATTCTACAGCAGATATGCCCAGGATGTTTTCAATGAACCTATAGAAGACTAGCTAACATCCTAATATTTCTAATTCAACTAAAAAAATGTTTTTTCTCACTTGTACGATAGTTCATCATATATTCAATATACAAGATTAATAGTAGAATAAAGAATTCTTAGATCTGAAAAAGAATAAGTTTGTTATAACACTAATGACATTCAGATAGCCCATGTAGCCTGAAACACAAAGCAGTTGTAACCTGCACAGGTAGAGGAAATTTATTCCTTGGCACTTTCCTATATCAATGAAATCACAGGTCTATTCCTCCCTGCAAAAACCAAGTTCTTCAATGTGAAAAAGGAAAATTACAGCCAGCAAACGGAAAAGACTACAAAGATTTAATTATGCGTATGAACCAGTTTTTGTGCTTGTGTTGTGTCATTTTGTGTTTTATTTCTTGATATATTTTTAAATATAGGAAAAGGAGTTTCCGTAATTGAATAAGCCACCTAAACTGTATCAACAGAGTACAAGTTGCCATAGTGGTGTGCTACAAGCACGTTGACCATTTTTCTTTTAAAGTTTTGTCATGTAAAAGCATCTTTGAATTCCAATTTTCCTTTTGATGATTCAGCTATTTCAGTTAAACCTAATCCTATAAGTAAGGATGTCAAATGTTCCACCAAGTGAGCTAGTCTACTGTGCCTAACAATGTAAAAGGCTTTTAAAAAGATTGTTGATATAAGTTGCTAACCATTTGTCCTAAAATGCCAAACAGCTTTTTATACATGATTTCCCCCCATTCGGCCCTCCCCCATAAAAGGAAAGGTAGGAAATAGGAGGACAAAAATCTAAACATTCTCTAGGGTTTAATACCAATTGTTTATTGTGGTATTTTGTATAATTAGAAAAGTCTGGCACAAAATGCTGTGTGCATCATCTTTTCTCTAAGATATATAGATATATAATATATAGACTTAAAATAGATATTATGGAGAGTGAGGTTGATAGTAGGGAGTTTCTTAATGTTTTGCTTTTCCCCTCTACCAAAAGTAACTCTTGGGAGTATTGATAAATAATGCTCAAGATAAAGCAAACTTAAAATATTATTTAAAATAAATATATAAAATAAATTAAAATAAATATATAAATTATATAAAATAAACACATAAAATTAATTAAAATAAATATAAATTAAATAAAAAATATAGTAATTGTACTAAAATTGCAAGAGTTCAAAGGAAAGGCCTTATAGTCAAATAAGAATTAAGAAGTCACAACAAATGCAGGTGATAGAATACTTTCTTTATGAGTAATTTTTAAAAGTGATTAGGTATTTAAAAGGTAACTGTAGAGAGAACAGTAATCTACAACTACATTAAGCCTAGTGGAATTTATTTGCATTTTGTTATTGTCATTGTTATTAATGAATGGACAAAAAACATGGAGGGAGGAAGACCTGGATGTTACATTTTACATCCTCACTCTAAGAGTAGAGCAGTGATGAACTGTGGGATCAGAATTTTGCATGAGCTGTGAGACCATGGTTTCTGTGTCAGTTGATTTGGTTTAGTCATTTGTCTTAGTTACATGGGAAAGCTCTGAGGATGAGGTAGAGTATTAAGGTAATAGTTCCATTTTGTACCATCTGGAATGTGTTCAGTTTCAGGTCCCATGCTTTACAAAAGTCATTAATACAGTGGGAATATATTAAAAAGAGAAATATAATTGGTGAAGGGTCTTGAGTCTGTGTTATACAAAGACTGGTGTAAATGAACCAGGGACATTTATCTGGGAGAACTCGATAATCAAGAATTTGAAGGGCTGCCTTATGGAAGTCTTGCCCTGGTGGGTAAAATAGAAGCAATGAATAGAATTTCCAACAAGGCAAATAAATGTATGCTTTGGGTCAAGAAAAGAACTTCCTCCTAATTAAAGCTGTCAAAAGCTGAATGATCTGCTTCAGGAGGTAGTAGGTTCCCCTAACTGGAGGTCTTCACACAAAAACTCCATGACCACTTACTTCCATTACATTTTAGAGGATATTCTCATTCAGAGATGGCTCAACTAGAGAGCCTCAGAGGTCCATTCTAAAGAACTCTCTCCACTCATTCAAAGACAGCCTCATTATTTACCCTCTCTTGGAGTGTTCAAAACCACTTATGACACGAGGGCAAGAAGTGGCTTTGGAGTCAGTAAACATGGGTTTAAATCCCACTTGTCACACCTACCACCTGAGTTACCATGGACAAGTCACTCAACCTGCCCAAACCCTGCCCCTGACATCAGATTTTTCATCTGTAAAATGGGGGGAGGGAAGTAAATCATACATAAGTATCTCTGTGGTTGCATATTAAGTTAGGAAAATACAAATCAGCATTATCTGTTTTGTTGTATTATTTTTTTGTATTTTTCTATTCATATTTCTGTTATTTGTATTTGAATAGATATTTCTCAGTTGCTTTGTAGCCTGTTTTAGGTCCCATTCAGGAGTATCTGGGCTGCATGTAGCCTGTGACACCTCTGGTACAGAAGATCTCTAAGATACAGTCTCCATTTATGATGTGAGAACTTTTTACTTTCTAGGCTCTGTATTACCAAGGTGTGGCTGGTATCTGACCTTCACTGCCTAATGACTATCTCACACTATACAAGGCTTAATTTTAACTAGTATTAGAATGTTACCTTAGACAACTAATTGAGGCATTCAGCCACCACTAATTGTGATCACTTCATCAATATCGATTTAGATCAAGGTAGTCAAGGTTGTGGTCATGCCTTGTTTCTTACCAATGCCTTTGACTAAAGAGCTAAAAGACTGGGAACTTCGTTCCTTCCCCAAAAGAAATCTTGGGTCTCATCATATGACCTAAAAGCTTCAGTCTCAAGACATTAGCTTGTGACCTTTGGCAAATCACTTAACTTCGGTCTAAGTTTTCTCATCTGTACAGCTATCCCTACTTTATCCCAGATTTACCCCAGAGTTGTTCAGAAGATAGAATGGGATATGCAAAGCATTTTACAAACCTTAAAATACTATATAAATGCTAACTCTTGTTATTATAGAATTATAATAGCACCTTGTTCGTGCATGAAGGACCCCATAGGAGCTTTTTCTATGGCAGGGGCTAAGGAAGATATATCCTTAAAAACAAAACACAGAATAATTACATGACTCCATGTCTCCCTTCTCCGTCATCCCATACTCTCATCAATGCTACAACCACCACGGGCGAATACCAGCCCCAGAAACAAGCTTGTTAAATGGAGTCTACCAGTAAAACCATGTTCAAAGCATGTATACCCAGCAGCTGATATGGCAAGCTAAGAGCATGGATTTTCTATATGGCCTAAGAGACTTCAGCTGAGGAATGGCATTTGAGAACATCATTTGAAGTTATCACCAGAAGAGAGGCCATTTATAGCAGTTGAAGGAGCTACATCTGTCAAAAGCTTCTCAGCTCTGAAGACTTCTCTTCATGAAGTATTTGGCATGCTCAGACCCTGCTAAATCAAACAGATGTCAACAAACTCAAAAGGCTTGATTTGGTTGGATCCATCTGAGCCAAGAATACTCTCAAGTAAATAAGCCTCCTTGGAGCTAATAAGGTCTCACTAATGCAGCTGTTTGCCCTGATCTAGTCCTCTGTGGACCACACAGAAAAGTTTTGTGGAGTCTAACAAACATGGGTCTGCTTCTAAAGTTGCTTGATCAGCTACTTGGTACAGTGTCCAGCTAACTCCATCAAAGATAATAAGAAGGAAGGATGCCAGAAGGGATACCTGTTGGACTATCTCGTGTTCTCTGAAACATCTTCCTGGCCAATCACTATGATCAGAGACAAAAAACTGGAAGTATCCTTAGCATTAAAATCCCAGTTAGGTTACTATCTGTGTCACCTTGGGCAAATTATTTTATACCTCCAGTACAGTGGTCATCTCATCTAAACCTCTCATTATATAGAGGAAGGAATTATGCTCAGAGCTGTGAGCCTGTTAAGATGGAGGCCACATAGACTGGTGGGTCTGGTTTGCACATGATATCTCCAATCCCCTTCCCAAGACACAGAATTACCAGAATTCCAGAGGTATGAGAACTTGTTGATAGATCCTGTTTTGGTAAGGGCATACTCAATTTCAGATCAGGGCAATGTTACTGCTTGCCATATTTCAGGATAAGAATTATTGCCATCTGAACTAACAGGAACATCAGTCTGCAATTCCTACTTTTTGCACATAGTAAATGTCCAATAGATGCCTTTTAATTCATTCATGGAATGTCATGAGATTGATGATTCTAAACTAAAAGGGAGAAACTGCCGAGCTTTGAAAGTATTTCTGGACATACTTTCTGTATGCTTTATAGGATTGCTATAAGTCTTCTCCCTAACCCTTGTAAACCCCCGTGTACATTCATCAACTCTCCTCTACTTCCATTTAGTGATTTGCAACTTCCTAGCAAATGGGTCACTATAACTAAGGGCCAGTGAATGAGCTAATAACTTTCAATAAAAGACAAGGAAATGATCATAAGTAGAGCTCTGTTTCTGATAAGGACAACTAGCCACAAGAACAACCAAGAAGAGTCTTTCAGTTCTAGTATAAGCAAGGGGAATTTTGCATCAACCAGCCAAACACATGACATTTTTCTTTCTACTGTGACTAGTCAATGTTCCTATCACCCCAACCCTGCCAAATACACACACATGCATAGTGGAGACTGCTCTCCCTCTAAGAAGAAGGGATGAAAAGGTGGGAGAGGAGTCTCTTCATTCCTTGTCTTTCCCTTAACAAAAAAAAAATGACTCAAGGTAAAAATGAAGAAAGATCTGACAAGAAAGTGACAACTTGACCTGTGCCCAGATGTTGGAACACTGAAAAATGTGACACAGAAGAGAATATACAACAATGGATTTCCAATGATGGGAACACTAGTGGACCTTTTGAATAGAAAGGAGTTTTCTGATGTTATCTAAGGATTAAATAATTTCCCAGAGGACAAGTGATGAGGTCATCCTGAGAGAGATGGAGACAGAAGAAATGAGGTGGTCGGTGACTCCTAAGTCACCTAAGTGACTTAGTTGTACTAACACACCGTCTTATCAACAACATGCAAAGAGAAAAGTATCTTTGTAGAATATTCATCTAGGATATGATACAGGCCCTCCCAAGATTTATCAAACCTGAAAAGCACTACCTGTTTTCTGGTGATTCATACCAGAGGACAAAATCACATTGACCAAAGAGACCTAGAGAGTATTGCTAGGAATTCTGAAGTGCTGGACAAAAACTTTAGAAATATAGATGGAATTTTCATCACTACTACAAAGTCACAGCAAGTACTTCAAGGAGAAAATAAAAAGGAAATCTATTAAAGAAAGGGACAGATGAATAATATGGTGCTTGAAAATGAGATTTATGATTTTGAAATATAGGAATGAGGATCTCTCAGTCATAGACAGAGTGCATTTTATCAGGGCTGATAAAATGTTTGCCTCAAACATCATAGATTTCAGTTATAAGCTGCCTACTCTTTATATTCCACTCTTACTTCTTAATTTGTGCTTAGAAGTCCTTGAGGTCTGAAGGAGAACAAAAATTGATTTCTCTAAAAGGGGAATATGGCCCCAAACCTCAAATACTTGGATTTTAACTGGTTAATACAAAATCAGTAACACCTCAGACTATGATGAAGACTTATGTCTCCATCTCCTCCCTCCTCAAAATGATCCAAGTCCTACATACTCATTCTTTCATGGCTTGAGTTTCTTTCCATCTTAAGTCAGTTTTCTGCCTTACTCTCATCTTATTCCCTCTCTAGGAAATTTCTATGGGGGATATATTTCCAGGGAGTTCCCTCTAGGTTTGGGGAATATGTCCGATGATGAGACTTTTTGGGAGGCACTTTGAGTAGTCACCTTTCTTCCTTTACTTTAATTGGGCCACTGTCCAAAAACAAAGGTCAGGATGATCTGAAGTGCCATCATTCTTGCAGGTTTTAGGGCTAAGCTATAACTTTTTTTCCCAGCTCACTGAGAGAAAATAACTCCAAGGTGGCCTCCAGCTAGCACACTCTTGTCTTGTTCCCTTAAGCCAATGACTCTCTAGTAATTTAAGTCATGACATTGACCAGAAGGCTGTCCATCAGTACCCTAAATAAAAATAAATTAAATGACTGCCTATCAGTCACATGACCTTAAAGGTCACATTTTGTTTTTGAGAACACAAGAATTATACCACACAAAATAAGTTCAAAAGCCCCCTCAGCAAATCCAATAGTTCTGAACATGTCATAGATTAATTTCAGACTTCAGGAGCATCTTCAGATGATATCACTTCAATACAGAACCTGAGTTTGGTCATCTTACAAGACCAGTTCCTGACAGAACTTAGTCCCCTCTTCAATCATGAGTTTATTTTGGTAGAAGTATCTTGGATCCTGCCTAATTTGATTCATTAGGTCCTCTAGTTTGTAAGTTGCAGGATGACTAGGTCCACATAACTCTACAGGGGGGAAGTCAGCTCCCTGAATAGATTGATTGCTAAATGTTCCATCTGGACATAGAACAACACAATCCTCTGTCCATAGAGTGAATACATGACTCAATGGCCATTTTTTTTCTAGCAGAGTATTAGATCCTGACTAATTTAAGTGTTATGTCAAGTGAGCAGTTAGCTATACAAGTAACTTTTCTGCCAAATGCCCAGTCACTCCATGAGGATCCCTTCACAGCAGGGTCTGAAAAACTTTAATCATCACAGCTTATGGTCTACCCATTGTCACATCTGACTGACTTTCCTGCTACTCTTCACTCTATTCTTCTAGACATATAATGTTGTATAAATTCCACTCCTACTTATGTACCCAAAGGCTCTAAGCTTAGCACATATTCCACTCTAAGAAGAGGAACTATCAAAGCCTTGAGTGACCACCTTTGAACCTGTGGTTCAAACACTCAAACTCAGGATGCACAAGAGCACCATGGGAAACGCCAACAAGATCATTGTCCTTGATGTTTACAAAATGCCTCTTCCCACAGACCTTAGTAATTCAGAGCAAGTCCCTTTTGGTCTCTGAGTACTTATATCAGAAGTGTTTTTAACCATTTGGACCATAGATAGTGACACTTTTGGTCCAATTTGAAGTAGAATGATGGGTAGAAAAATTTGAAGGCTCAATTTCATGCTACTGCCTGGAAGCCTCTAGACTCTTTTATAGTCTCTCTTGTCTCATTCTACCTAAGTATTTTTATATAAACCCTGAGCTCAAGGAGTCCTTAAACCAGAGTATGTCAATGGGATTATTGTCTCACATCTCCATCTCAATTCTTCTCCCACTTAATCAGTACCACCAGTAGAGGGTGCACTTTAACTCCTAGATTGCTTCCCATGATACCAAAGCTGATCTTGGTACGGTCTAGTTGAAGAAAAACTAGAATCCCTCTACATAAAACCATGATACCAAACCTAAAGATTACCCTTTAAGGATGGCCAAATCAACTTTTAGAAAGGGACTTTAAGTCCATTTATTGGCTTCTTTGAGCTCCAGGAGCTCAGAGGAAGCTAATAAAACAAGATAAGCATTTGTAGAAGAGGATTGCCTACCAAAGGGATTCACCTGGATTTAGGAAACCTTGAGACAAAACAGAAAATGTGTCCTCACTTCAACAGTTTGGGGTAAGGCAGATCACAAATCCACAACACTTCTGAAAGAACACGATCTACTCAGAGAACTGTCTCTGGTTGTCTTTGGACCCAAGCCCCAGCCCAAATAGCAAAGCAATGGGACAAAGTTCTAAACATCTGTGCAAATGGATTAGGCTGCTGTCAATGAATCAACAATGCCTTAGAAAAATGCTGAAACCTCTTGGCCATACTTGTCTATACTAGGTAATGAGAGTGGTACAAAGTATAGAGTTGGTCTTCCCAAGATTAAGACAGCAAAACAATACAAAACTGTCATTAGACATCAGGGAATTTTTTAAAACACCACCGAGAGTTTCTCAAATTTTAAGAGAGTTTACAAATAGCCGATAGAAACTACAGAAGCCAATTGGATAGAAAAATATGGAAGAGAGAAAGCTAGCTGGAAGGAGATATGACTCAGATACAACCATTTTCCACATGTGTTTTCTCCTTTGTTATACTCTAAAGCTACAAATTCATCATGCAAACCTCTATTATACCAATAGAAAGGTTACATGGGGCTTCCTACAGTCACGAGCAGGTCACCCCTCAGTCTTCCAATTCACTCCACTATTTTCTAGAAAAATCCAGGTATTTTCCAATTCACTCCACTATTTTCTAGAAAAATCCAGGTATACATTTTGACGTCTTCTTTAAAAATTTAAAGCTCTCATGAATCAGTTCTCAGTTCCCTACACCAATTCATTAAATATCATTTAACAATTTAAAACATATTTCCAATAATTCCTATTTCTCTATTTTTGAAAAATTTATAATAAAATATTAGATTTCCTGAAGAGATACACTGTGTTACAAATAAAAAAAAAATCAACGAAGGACAGATCATTTATGCAAATGATCATAGTCAGAGTAACTTTAAACTCTCACTATACTAGATGACTTCTCTTTATGTTGTAAAAAATGATCTCGTTCAATTTCTCTCAAGATATCAATAAACTATCTTCTCAAAAACCCTCTGAAAGATAAAGGCAAAAACAGAAAGGAAAGAAGTCTCCACTTCCTTTCTGACTTTATTTACTTCACTGCAGAGAAGACAATCTCTTCCACTTCTTTTAAACTATCACTATTAATTCAGAATTCATACACTGCCTCTTTTAAAAAAGGGAGAACCATCTCAAGGCAAGATATATTTTAAGTGTCACTTCAAATTGCCAGCACAAAATCCCTTTTCTGCAATATTCTATGTGGCTCCTAAAAATATAGTAACAGTATCTTTGGCCTGTGAGGGAAAATTTGAAGCATGACACACATGTCCTTTCTAGGTTCTCCTACTTCTACATAGCAGAAACAAAGTCAGCCTTGAACAAAACTTCAACCATATATCCTGTAACAACCTGCTAGTGTATCAGTTCCTCCCATCAACCGCAGTATTTAACTATAGCCCAGATTGGCCCTTGGACCCAGTAGCTATTTCCTTAAATAGTACTAGAATGGTCATGTCTACACAACAGTCATGCTAGTAGCCTCTGTATTCTAACGTACAGATGTTCAGACAATTGTTGCTCCTTACAGAAGCAGACCATTAGAAGCAATTTGCTTTAAAGACATCAGTGACTATTTTCTATGCCTATCAACAAATAACCAATTTTGAGGTGCTTGGAGAGTGTGAAAGCTGAGACAATCACGGATTTCTTTTAGACTTTCTGAATTTGCACAGGTCCTTGAGAGCAATTTACAAGGAAATCAACTACAACCAATTTTTTTTCTGTAAGATCTAAAAAGCAGATGGAAATACTAAAATCCTATTCCCTTTCCCTAAACAAGATTTGTTTTTAGTTAAATAAATGTTCCTCTCAAATGCCAACCCATCATCCAAAGGTGGGGGTTGGGGTTGAGGAAGAGCAGCAAAGAAAGGGAATGCCAATCAGGGTGTGAGGCATGGAAACCTTATATGTCAGAGACTGACATGAAATCATAGAAGCAATCCTGCAACAATGCCAATTCACTCATTAAGCATTTGTGCATTTTCTCTGTTCATTAGCAGAGATACAAAGACAGACAAAACCACTACTATCCATGCCTTCAAAGAGTTTATATTCTAATAGGGGAGATAACATGAACAAAAAGGGAAAATACAAGGTATATATAGAAGACAGGGAAGGCAGATTTAAAATCCCTGCCCTTCTTGAAGACTTTTCTCATACAATACCTTATTCAGGAGCCACTGCCACCCCCTTTGAGTGCCTTCCCTTCTAAGAAGCAGGGAAGAGGGATAGTGTACCAGTTATGAGAGGAGAGGTAGAGTCAATGCAAAGACAGAGAGAAAGGGGATCATTAAGGCTAGCAGTACTGGACCATAGCAAGTGGAAATTAATGTGCAAGGAGATTAAAGAGGTAGAAGTGGGCAAGTTGTGAAGAATTTTCAATGCCAAAGGTCTTCATATTTAATCCTAAAGGTAATAGGGAACCATTGGAGGGAGAGGGAGAGATAGATGGAGTGGGGGGGAAGGAGGACATGATCAACAAATAACCAATTGTTTGCATTTTGGGAGAATGACTTTGGTAACAGTCAAGGCAAGGGGTGATGAGTGCCTGTTCTAGGAAGGTATCTACTAGAGCAGAGGGAAGGGAATATATATGAGATTGTGGAGGTAGAAACACAACATCTGATCAATGGTTAGATATTTGGTGTGAATGAAAGTGAAGAGTTAAGGAAGATACAGGGTGCAAGACCTCAGTGACTAGAAGGATGGCAATGCCCTAGATAATGCAATGAAAACTCTTCCTATGAGATCTCAGAAATACAGTCTGGCATGTGATTGCAGCCAGCACTACTTGGGATCCTCACAAAGATCAATTTGACACAGAGGATGGTGGAATAAATGACATGTTGTATTGTGGTCCCACAAGATGGAAAGATATAATGAAACAAGTCAGATATTGCACCTGCTAAAAACAATTCAGTGATGATGACTGATCATTAAAATGGACCAACCATGGATTGGCATGAAATACTTAAAACATGATTACTTTGGTCATATGACAATTTGATTGTACATCAAAATTGGAAAGAGATATCACCAGTTACAGGCAAGAGCAGGATCCTTACTCTATCTATTTCTTATGAATTCATAAGTTGTTTATCTATTCATAGGTCTGATAAGCAGTACATCCCATGTTCTTCAAATTTTCTTGTAATATCTCTTTTTATGTCTAGGGTCTTGTATCCATTTTGACCTTTCCTTGGAAAATAGTATAAGATATTAGTCTATGTCCAATTTCTGCCATACTGCTTTCCAGTTTTCCCCACAATTTTTTTTTTACCAAATCATGAATTCTTATCTCAAAATATTAAGTCTTTATACTTGTCAGGTACAAGGTTTCTATATTTATTTGCTGCTGTAAGTCGTATGTCTACTTGGTTCCATTGACGAATGTTTCTATTTCTTGGGCAGTTCCAGACAGTTTTGATACTTGTTGCCTTATAACAGAGTTTAAAATCTGGAACTGCCAAATCTCCTTCCTTTATATTTTTTTCAGTAGTTTCTTTAATATTTTTGAGTTTTTGCTCTTCCAAATGAATTTTGTTATTTTTTCCTAATTCAGTAAAAAAAAAAAAAAAAAAAAAAAAAAAAAAAAAAGGTAATTTAATTGGGATGGCATTGAATATATAAATTACTTTAAGTAAAATTTTAATTTTTATTACATGGACCCTGTCTACCACAAAACATTTCTGTAATTATTTAAATTTATTTTCAGGCTATGCTAGATGATCACTAACAATATTGCATACATCCTGCCAAGAAATGCTGATATTGACCACATAGCATCTTTAGCTGGACCTGAAGGACAAGTTGAAATAGAAGAAAATTTTCTTAACAATAAACTGAAGACAGTTGCAACTTATTTTGGTGACTTGATCCAAAGAACAGCGTCTGAAATACCAGTTAAAAATGATTTAAAAGAAAACACAGAGTAGTAACTTCATTATCATTCATGTCAGAAGATTTCCATTTTATTCTTCTATCCATCATGAACTCTATTTGGCAATCAAGAGTCAATTTCTACCATATAAAATAAGGTTTGATTCTTTCAGGGCTGTTGTCAATATTAATTTTGAGACAAAATAACTTAGTAAGTACTGAGAATTCATTGGAATCTTGAACTTCTTAACATAAAAGAAGGTTAATTTGCCTGTATGCTTCACAGATGTGTGCTTACAGTATATTTTTGAGCTTTTTTGCCTACTTTGGTTTAGCAGTCTTTTATTTTTTTATCAGTATTTTAAATGCAGTGTTAAAAGTTGATTTTTTTGTTACTGCAGTGTTTTTTTTTTAAGTTTTTTTCGAGGTATTAATTTCATTGAACAGAAAAACATGTTTTATCATTAGCTGAAATTGTGTCAAGCTGACCATTCATAAGCAAGTAAAAATTATCTTTAAATCAATTGGATAAAGTGTAAAATTTTGGTGAGGTGACGGAGAACATTCTAAATGATGGAAGTAACATTGCTGTATCTTAACATTTCAAGGTCAACATGTCAAACATCTTCTGATCATAAAATAAAATATACCAACAACAGCAAAAATTACTTAAATCTGATTTTATTTGTATAAAAAGTTTCTTATAATTTTGTTTATATAGTTCTTGGATTTGTTTTGGCTGGTGTACTCCTGCATATTTATGCTGTCTAGAGCTATTTTAAATGGGGTATATTTCACCATCTCTTCTTGCACAATTTTGCATGTGATACAGAGCAATGCTGGGTTTTTTATGTGGATTTATAGAATCTTACTTATTGTTCAGTCATTTCAGTCATGTCTGACTCTTTATGATCCCATTCGGGGTTTTCTTGGCAAAAATCCTGAAGTAGTTTGCCATTTCCTTCTCCAGGTCATTTCACATATGAGGAAATGGAAACAAACTGGGTTAAGTGACTTTCTCAGGGTCATACAGGGTCGCAGTATCTAAGGTCACCTTTGAACTTACGTTTTCTTGACCCCAGACCAAGAATTCTATTCATTGCACCATGTAGCTGCTCCCAGCCTCTCTCTAGTAGTATCAAAATGTCATTTGTATACAACAAGTTTGACACTCTTAATGTATGCCAAGAAAAGATAGAAGACTTTGAGCTTAAATCTGCAGGTCATATTGAATGACGTTTTTAAAAATTATACTTAAAAAGTGTTTACTATGTGCCCAGCACCATTCTAAGCACGTCATACAAATACAAAAGCAAAGCCAGCTCCTATCCTCAAAAAACTTACATTCCAAGGAAGCAGAAAAATATACAAAGGGGAGTTGGGACCATAAAGAAGAGTTTTGGTCAACAAAGTTTCTGGGATGATGAAAAGGTCCATAAAATTTCATCTGGAATCATCGAGGTTGGTTTGTTCATGGTTCCAGAAATGGACCATGTAGGAGGGTTGAGTAAGTAAAGATATGCACCTGGGAAGGAAGAGATACTGGAGAGTATAGAATGAAATGAAGTCTATCTCTAGCTTTCCTGTTAGTGGTCTGGGAGAGCCACTCACTGCTCAAGACAGTAGGGCAACAGGATGGAAAGGCAACTAATAATAGACAGCAAGAGTAGAAAGTGAAGTGGACGAAGGCCATATGAGCAAATATTTCAGTGTCCTCCAGGTAAGATACATTGAGCATAATATCATCAAGAAGGCTAAGGCTGAATATTAACAGACTTAATAACATTGTGAAATCTCTGGGAAGAACATTTTTAGAGTAATTAAGAGCACACTGATGCAGTACCAGTGCAACTTGTAAACCGTACAAAAAAGTGGACCCTATCAGATTTGACAAGTATGATAGCAGAGACACTGTATACTTCCTTTCTTGAGATGAGTTAGTACTATTTTAGAATAAGCCTTTCAGTGTTAAATGAGCTTTCACATATAACCCTTATTTTTGGCCTCCTTTACCCCTAATTCATAGGAAAAGTTAACCAAAAAACTACCTGAGTCCACATCTGCCTTGAAACAACAAGATCAATGGCAGAGTAGCACATTAAATGTCTGCATCTCTTTCCCTAAAACACAGTATAAAGCCCCTAAGGCCAGTAGCTGACCAGCTGTGAAATTATGACAAGGTGTTTATTTAAAAAAACAGAGGCGGAGTCAAGATGGCGGAGTAGAAAGACTCACATATGCTGGCTCCGAACCCACAGCCCATGGATTTAATGTAAGAAGAGCTCTCCACAAGTTCTGGATCACTGCAGGGTGTGCAGAAACACAGTGGAAGAGATTTCCATTCCAGAGAGCCCTGGAGAGCCATCCCCAGGGTCCGTAGCACCCTGGAAAGTGGACCCCAACCCAGCGCTGCCCTGGCCGGGGCCCCAGAGAAGCAGATCCGAGAAGGCTTCAGGGACAGAACCTCCAGTGGCTGAGAAGGTCCCTCCGCCCACAGACACTACAGGTCAGTGAGAGAGACGTCTGGGCTGGCCGAAAGGGGAGCGGGGTGTCTCCGTGGCTCGGGCCCCCTTGGGAGGAAGTGACAGAGGCAGAGGCAGGGGCAGGAAGTGGCGGAGGCAGAGGCAGGGGCAACAGCAGCAGCAGCGGCGGCCCAGGACTCCCAAGCAGGCAGGATCTTCATTACTGAAGGTCTCTGCATAAAGCCCCTGAGGGAACTGAGCCTGGGAGGCGGCCCTGCCCCCACCCCAGCACCAGAACTTAAGCTCACATTGAATAGCAGCTGCTCCTGCCACGGAAAGCCCATTTGAATCTCAGACCCCAAGCACTAGCTGGGCAGATCTAGGCAGGGGTGGAGAGGAATCTCAGAAGTCAAATAACTGGCTCTGAAAATGCCCAGAAAAGGGAATAAAAATAAGACTATAGAGAGCTTCTTTGTGCAGGTGCAAATGTTCGCGCCTTTTGGTTCTGATGATGAGGAAATATTCTTGCCATCAGGGAAAGACGTGGAGGGCGGGGCCTCTGTATCCTAGACATCCCAGGGGATTGTCAGGTGGGCTCAGGCCTTGGAAGAGCTCAAAAAGGATTTTGAAAAGCAAGTTAGACAGGTGGAGGAAAAACTGAGAAGAGAAATGAGAGAGATGCAAGAAAAGTATGAGAAATGGGTCAATACCTTGGTAAAGGAGACCCAAAAAAAATGCTGAAGGAAATAACACCTTGAAAAATAGGCTCACTCAATTGGCAAAAGAGGTTCAAAAAGCCAATGAGGAGAAGAATGCTTTCAAAAGCAGAATTAGCCAAATGGAAAAAGAGGTTCAAAAGCTCACTGAAGAGAATAGTTCTCTCAAAATTAGAATGGAACAGATGGAGTCTAATGACTTTACGAGAAACCAAGAAATCACCAAACAAAACCAAAAGAATGAAAAAATGGAAGACAATGTGAAATATCTCATAGGAAAAACAATTGACCTGGAAAATAGATCCAGGAGGGACAATTAAAAAATTATGGGACTACCTGAAAGTCATGATCAAAAAAAGAGCCTAGATATCATCTTCCATGAAATTATCAAGGAAAACTGCCCTGACATTCTAGAACCAGAGGGCAAAATAAGTATTGAAAGAATCCATCGATCACCACCTGAAAGAGATCCAAAAAGAGAAACTCCTAGGAACATTGTGGCCAAATTCCAGAACTCCCAGCTCAAAGAGAAAATCTTGCAAGCAGCTAGAAAGAAACAATTCCAGTATTGTGGAAATACAATCAGGATAACTCAAGATCTAGCAGCTTCTACATTAAGGGATCGAAGGGCATGGAATAGGATATTCCAGAAGTCAAAGGAACTAGGACTCAAACCAAGAATCACCTACCCAGCAAAACTGAGTATAATACTTCAGGGGAAAATATGGTCTTTCAATGAAACAGAGGACTTTCAAGCATTCTTGATGAAAAGACCAGAGCTGAAAAGAAAATTTGACTTTCAAACACAAGAATGAGAAGAAGTATGAAAAAGTAAACAGCAAAGAGAAGTCATAAGGGACTTACCAAAAGTGAACTGTTTACATTCCTACATGGAAAGACAATATTTGTAACTCTTAAAACTTTTCAGTATCTGGGTAGTTGGTGGGACCACACACACACGTACATACATGCATGCACACACATACATGCATGCATGCACATACAGAGACAGAGAGCACAGAGTGAATTGAATAGGATGGGACCATATCTTGAAAGAAATTAAGGGAAATGGTGAGAGAGAAAAGTAGGAGGAGGAAAGAGGGTGAAATGGAATGGGGTAAATTATATGTCATTTAAGAGGCAAGCAGGAGATTTTTTAGTGGAGTGAAAAAGAGCAGAGCTGAGAAAAAAAACAAGAAGTTTACCCTCATCACATTTGACTAAAGGAAGGAATAAAATGCACACTCATTTTGGTATGAAAACCTATCTTACAGTACAGAAAAGTAGGGGAGAAGGAGATAAGCAGGGAGGGAGGGATGATGGAAGGGAGGGCAATGGGAGGAGGGAGCAATTTGAAGTCAACACTCAGGGAGGGACAGGATCAAAAGACAGAAGAGAAACAATGAGGGGCAGTATAGGATGGAGGGTAATTCAGTTAGTCTTACACAACATGACTATTATCGAAGTCATTTGCAAAACTACACAGATAGGGCCTATATTGAATTGCCTGCCTTCCCAGAGGGAATGGGTGGGGAGGGAGGGATGGGGAGAATTTGGAACTCAAGTTTTAGGAACAACTATTTAATATTGTTGTTACTACTAGGAAATAAGACATACAGTCAATGGGGAATAGAAAGTCATCTGGCCCTCCAGGACAAAAGAGAAGATGGGGACAAGAGAAGGGAGGGATGACAGAAGAGAGGGCAGATTGGAGATAGGGAAAATTACATTACTTAGTGTATTGGGGTGGGGAGAGGGAATAAAAGTGGAGAAAATTTGGAACCCAAAATTTTGTGAAAATGAATGTAAAAAGTTAAATAAATAAATGAATGAATGAATGAATGAATGAATGAATCGGTGGATGGATGAATGAATGAATGAATAAATAAATAAATAAATAAATAAATAAATAAATAAATGATTGATTGATTGATTGATTGAATGAATGAACAAAACAGGAAAGAAATGGCTTATATTCAGAAGCCCCAGAGAGAAACTTTGTGTCAAATGATGCTTCTCCTTGCTCTGGCATATGTGAAATAAAGCCTTTGTTGTTTTTTTTTTTTGAGTGGTTTTTCTTGCAAGAGTATTCTAACAAAAATTCATACAATATTAACACAGCAAAGGCCCATCACACTAATGTTGCCATAGAAAGATTAATGCTTCCTTGACAAAAAAAGGAAAGGAAATTGATGGTTCTCAGAGCATAACAAATGTACAACACACGTCATTGTAGGTTTCAAAAATTTAACACGAAATGCTCAGCAAGACCCAACCTAGTAATTAGAATGACACATCAAAAGCTCACTTGCATTGCCTAGCAGATAGGAAATCATTGTACTAACAAATCATTGTATTAGCAAAAACTCAAAACGACCTTAGGAATTCAATCAACTCTATAGTAGAATAAACAAAAAATGTTGCCTGCAATTGATGGACATAACATTGATCCATAAAATTTATGATCATTTTTTATAGCTGTCACTACAACAAAAACTATTTCCAAGCTATGTGGACTAAGAAGCCTTCTGAGTGTAGAGACTTAGCAGAAAATCAAAGCCAAAGTTCCCAGGGAATCTACAGAAGATAGGCTTATATCTTTATGCTTCTGTTCAACTTTTTTTTTAAAGCTGTTATGTTCCCAATAGTTTTAAAAGTCTGCAGAAGCATTAAATTAAATGGGATAATAGCAGGATAGTGACTTCTACAAGGATCATTTTGAATGGAACTTTATTGAAAAAGATGAGAATGAAAAAAAAAACCCAATTTAATCATGCTGTGAGAATAAAAATAAAGGGAAAACCCTTCCGTTATGGCACTGTACAAAGAACACAAAGGTTCAGTTTAGAATAATAAAACCCCAAAACTGTTGTTTTTTGTTTATGGTATGAGAGCTGCTATAGTGGAGTGGTCTTCCTTTTGAGTATTCCTTCTTCATAAGCATTTTATATTTTCCTAGGTACTCGAACATTTTAAAAAATGCACAATGATGCAAAATATGGATGTAAAATGCTTTGACCAAATGTGCATGTCTATTGTGTCTTGTTAACTGAAAAATTTTGAAATATTGTTGGATTTAACATGTCTAATTTTTTTCATTTTTTTAACGTATAATGTAGAGAGAAATGGAAGAGGATGAAAATAACTGAGATCAGAGAAACATTTTCTGCATGAGGAGATTTTAACTGGAAAAATTCTAAGACTCTCTACTAGTTCCTCTTATGATTTTAAATGATGTAGGAAATCTAGAATATCAAGCCATGTCCAACATTGCTTGCCATTTTCCTTCAACTGTGGGGGAGGGTTGTGGGTGGAAAAGCTTAGCCATGATGGAGGGCTAATGAAGGGAATGACACTATCTAATCCCAAGCTCTTCCACTAAACTAATGAGAGTGTTTCAGTATGTGGTTGGTATATGATGTCTTGGTAGGAACTGAAACATCCAGCTTGAAGTCAGGGCAGGAGAAGCTTTAGTTCAGAATTGATTTATAGCTAGGAGAAGATCTAAGAAAGAAATATTGCTGGACAGAGCATGAAGGAAACTTCTCAGCACTCTCAGAAGGGCAGCTAGCTTCCATCTGCCTTAACCCTGAAAAAGCAGTTTGGTATAAAATTCATCAATAGAATGCAAGCTCTCTATTTAGTACTTTTTTTAAGTGACAGGGCATATAGAAAACTAATTGCACCTATCTTTGATGTATGAGTTTACATTTAGGATAACGTTCTTTATAATTTTTTTATTATTAAGTAAAACATGAAGATCCAGATCTAAATAGAGTTGTGTTTTACATCACAAGAAGTTAAGAGTAGAAATCGTGGGCCATGGGGGTGGAACCTTGCACAGACTGCCAGGCTTGGGCACAGTGCCTGTAGCTGGCATTACTTAACCTTGTTTTCATTATAAAGGACTTGGAGGGTAGGGTAAAGAGGGTAGCATAATGAAAGAGGATATGATTACAAAGTAGCACATTCAAGGTTTTAAGATGGCAACTTCAATAAGTCAATCACCTGGTAACCAAGAGAACATATTATCATTAGTTATTATTTTGATGCCTCTTAATTCAATGCAAGATTTACAAAGCACTTGAAGGTTACAAAGCATTTTACATGCATTGTATCATTTGATGTCCACAATAACCCTGTGAGGTAGGGGATATTGTTATCCTTATTTTACAGTTGAAGAACTGGAATACAAGAGAGAAGGAAGTTCAAAGCCAAATGACCAGGAGTATCGAGGCAGGATTTGAATTCAAGCTTTCCTAATTTCAAGTTTTGCCCTCCATCTACTGTGTCACCTAGCTTCTTAACTAGTGCTAAGGACATGATGTCCTTGTTATCCATTGTTTGGTCAGGATAGATCTAAAGCTTTGGGTTCCATTCTAGGCACTTCATCTTAAGAAGGACATCAATATGCTTGAGTGTATTGAGAGGGGATGGAAAGAATCCAGAGGATCAGCGAAGATCAGTTGAAGGAACTGGAAATGATTAGCCTTAATATTAAAAGAGTCAAGGGATACATGTTACCTCCAAATATTAAAGTATCATGTAAGATGGATTAGACATATGTTGCTTGTTCCCCCTCCCTCAGGACAGAACTCATCCTCTAGAAAGGTGAACTAATCAGTGAAGTCAGAGTCCCAGAGGCATTTTGATAGACAGAAAATAATGTCATTTCTCCTGGATCTAGATCCCACTTCCAAACTGATACTTACTTGATACAGACCTCAAAAACCATAAATGGACAAATGGGATAGATTATTTGATGACATTTTCAAAATACCTATACAGACACTTCTGTCTCCAAGGGAGGTCTAGGTATGCTTTTTTCCAGAGAAGGAAAGAAAGTGGGCACATGTGTGATGAGATATCACATTGGAAAAAGCTTTACAGAAATTTTACCTGGTGAGTCCTTGCTGCAAAACAAACCAAAATTTGAGAATATACTATTCCTTGATTCTTCTCCGTTTCTCCCTAGACTTGATCTAGCCTCTTCTTCGATAAAATGACCCAAGTGGGACCAAAGTTTTGACAGTATTAATCCACTTAAGTATCTAAACCACATCAAGCACATAATCTGAAGTATGAGGATTTAACACATAGTATCTAAGAATCTGTTTTCATGGTCCAGAGAAGAGTCAATACGGGATTGAATCAACAAGTGTGGAGGACTCAAACATTGATAGACTAAGTCCTTCTGGTTCAGCCCTTTGAAAAGTATTCTCCCACTCTGGCACCATACTTCTAGGGTTGGAGAAGAACTCAAAATGGCAAATATGCAATAAATTATCAAACTCTAAAGAGTAATATAAATATATTCACTCAATCTAACCCATTAAAAAACCTTTGGAGACAATTAGAAGCAAATAGTCAATGATTAATCCTAGGTTAATTATTCATTAATTATTGGTTAATTAACACTATTTACTGATGGGAATGAAATACTATTAATTAATACCATCAATACTATTAGTATTGGAACATTAAAATTTCTACAATTCACCTGCTCTGATTATAGAAATTTCTTATAAAAGGAAAAAGGAGAGACATATCAAGGCTGTCCCTTCAAGGGTAGAGACTGACCTGACATTAGCCATAACAAGGGGGAAAACTCCCTTAGCTCTGTTTGATTTCAGGTAAAAGTTATATACGGAAGGTAATCATGTAGCCAAGTTCCTCATTTATCCATAGGGTATCAAAGACAGACTCAAAATTAACCAACCAGGAAACTTCCCTTTTCAGAAAGGAAAAAGCACAATGGGAAAATTGCCTCAGAGGATCAGCTAATGCAAGGTTGTCATCTCAACTTTTTCCAGAGGAGACATCCACCTGAAGCAGTTCTCAAGCTGCATTCCCTTCAGGCAGCAGTTGCCATTTCCCTTGAATGATGGATTATTGGCCTCATGACAATTCAGACAATCATATCCAAACTCAAACTCAGAACAGTATCAGATTACAGTCCCATACGATTTTACTTTGAATAGTAAAATTTCACTAATCATAGCTTAGGAGTAGTTAATTATGGCAATGACAGTTAATGAGCACAAATAAGCACATCTTATTTGTCCTTCATTTAGACATTAAGAATGATCCCACTCTGGAGTTTTATACACACAATGAGTATGTGATAGCTGACCCAAAACCCCAGAAAAAATGTTGACTATAGTAAGCCTCCAATCTATATTGCCCATTAAGATCTAAAACAAGATGGAAACCTTTGAATCTAAGTGCAGTTGTAACCAAGTTGGCTCAAAGATATAAATTTAATACAAGCTATTTATTAGTATGTACAATTTCATAAATTTTGTAGTAGCCAAATATGTATATATAATATATATATATATAATATATATTAATATATATAAATAATAAATATAATAGTCAAATTATCAATTGGTTAAAATTCACTTTTTATTATATACAAACCTATAAATTTCTCCATTTTGGTTCAAACTTCAAAATGTGGTCAACAGGACTGATAAGATCTCATGACTCAGCCCAAGGAGGAAGTCCTGAGGATCATCACATATAAGGATTTTAACCTAAAGAGGACTTTACTTTTACTTCCATCAGTAAATTATTATTATCATTCATTTAAAGCAAAATGTACCCTATTCAATATTTAACAATTTGCAAACACTCAAAACACATCCTTTCAAAGGCTCAGTTCTTAATCTAACAATTCTTAATGTTAGCATCCAGACTAAAAGTCATTTTTCTATAACATATCTGATACAATGGTTTACCAAATTGTATAATATAAGAAAAATTTTAGAAAGACAGCAACATACACAATATCACATATTTAAATCATGAAACAGAAATTATTACCAGGCAGGTGATGTCAGTTCAGTTGAATGCATTTCCAAATTATCCTCCATAGAAAATAATTCTTTTAAATCACTTTTGGCATTTTATATTGATTGCATCCAATATAGAATACTTACATGCATTGACATTTTTATAGTTCATGCCACCCATCTCACACTGTGCTAAACATTCTACAACCAAGTGATTCTCACAACTGTGAGAGGTGAGGGCTGTTATTATTCCCTTTATAGATTAGGAAACTGAGGTAAGCAGAGATAAAGTATCTTGCTTGATTTACATAGCTAATAAATTTCTGAGGCCAGATTTTAACTCAAGTTTCCTAATCTATGTATCTTCCAACAAATTATTTTAATGCTTATTGGCAAATGTGAGTTGTAGTATTAAATTCTGATTTACCACAATTATCCTAATAAGAGACCTTATTTTACTCTAAAGGAGGCCACATAATGATTTCATTTCAGGACTATTTTTTTTTTACCAAATTAAATTCAGATTGATAATCACTAATGTTAATATTCTAAAACTCAGTTTTTCCAAAGGCCATTATGTGTCAGCATTTCAAATTTCAGACTATTTGTTTTCTCAACCTAACCCCACCTAGACACCATAAGAGAATGGATAAAGAGCATATCTCTCCCTTATCTGGAGGCTTTTCAGGTATGTCAAGAAAAGCTACATACATACCTATATATATGTAAATATCAATAGATATAAATATAGATATGCCTTATTAATCATTTAATATCACTTTGGGACTTTAATAAGTGCCAGAGCCTGAATTAATCAATCAGAAGAAAAGCTTGGACTTAACAGTCCCTTTGTTCTCTGAAGTGAATTCAGAGAATATCTCTACCTAAGTCATCAAGGCCAGATGGGGCTGACTTAGCATTTTTTTTTTTGAATATTTATTTCATTTTTCATTACATTTTGAGTTCAAAGATGTTTCCCTCTCTTTCCCAATGCCATACTGGAAAAGACCACAATTTGATCCAGATATATATGTGAAACTACAATACCTAGTTTCATGTATCAGTTCTTTCTCTGGAGGTGAATAACATCTTCCTGCTGAGGTCCTTTGTAGCTGAGTCATTCCCACTTACTCTTTGAACAATATTGCCTTTATTGTACACAACATTCTCTTGGTTCTGCCCATTTCAGTCTTCATTATTTCATGCAAGTTTTCTCATGTTTTCCTAAAATCAACCTGCTCATCATTTTTTATAGCACAGTAGTATTCCATCACAATCACATACCACAATTGGATTATCCGTTCCTCAATTGGTGGGCATCCCCTTGATTTCCAGTTCCCAATCAACACAAAGAGAGCTGCTATAAATATTTTTGTACATGTGGTACACCCATTTCCATTTTTATGATCTCTTGGGGATACAGTCCTAGAAGTGATATTGCTGGGTCAAAGGGTGAAGTGAACCTCATTCCTCCCTGGGCCCCTAGGTTGAGAGATATCTGTTAGGTTACTGGGCAGGGTTGGATAACCTGCCTAGTAACAGGTTTTTGTTGGGCCCCTGTCAAAACATTATTCCCCTTTGGGTTGTGAAATATCTGATGAAATGTTAACAGTCATTTTCCCCTAATGTTAGACCCCCTCTTGCCAGGTAACTAGCACCACCCCCACTCCTGACAACTACTTTTTGTTGAATTGACAACCAGTCTTTGATTGGATCCCTCTCCTGGCACCTCTTCTGTTGGGGTCCTCTGCCTAGCAGTACCCTGACAACCACCTTCTATTTGGGGGTTCTTGCCTAGCAGCAAGCCCTCCCCTGCTCTGTGAGAACTCTGTTTGTTGTGGAAACTGCAAGGCTGTACCAAGTAGTGCCAAAATGCTTAAAATGCACTCACCCACCTCAGTTCAGGTCTGTCTCCTCTGGGTCTGTACATGAGGCAGCCGCCAGCCTGGCTAATAAATGATGCTCTCGAAATTCCTAATTGATGTTGCCTGTGAATTATTCTCGGTCCATCCATTTCAAGGGTATGCACATTTTTGTAGCCCTTTGGGCATAGTTTCAAATTCCTCTCCAGAATGATTGGATTGGCTCACAGTTCCACCAACAATGAATTAGTATTCTAACTCTCCCACATCTTCTCCAATATTTATCATCTTCCTGTTTTGTCATGTTAGCCAATCTGATAGGTATGATGTGGTACCTCAGAGCTGTTTTGATTTGCATCTGTCTAATCAATAGTGATTTAGAGCATTTTTTTCATATGACTATGACTTTAATTTCTTCCTCTGAAAACTGCCTGTTCATTCTTTATGAGACCCTTAACCTGAGACATTACCTTGAAAAAGGGGACTTCTTCCATACCTTAATATTTTGTGGACATATACTATGTTATGTTATGTTGATGGTAAAGAAAACAGATATCCTGAGTCATCATTTCAATTGAAACTTTGTCAACTCTCTTATCTTATTGTATTTACAAGTTATTCATTTAAAAAAATTCCTTTCTCACAAAATAGTTAAACACATACAAAGACCATAAATCTGAGGGACACAGACATCCTTGGACTGTCCTAAAACAGATTTAAGCCTGGTCATTCTATCAAGCAGTCAGAGGTTTCAATCTGGCTCTATGATCATGTAACTGCTAGCTTTAAGGGAATAAACAATAGGAATGTTTGCCTTTTTTAACAAAACTTTCAGGTTCACAACTTTTAGCATAACTGCTTACATCAGACCAAAAAACCAAAGTATCTGCTTTACAAGTCAGTTAATTAAGAAATAATTTGTTAGGTTCTAAGTGTCAATTAAATGGGATAAAGAGAAGGGAGTGATTTCCTAGACCTGTTCAAAGTCCCACAAGCTTTCTTTTGGTATCTTAAATTGATTGGAGGAATGGAGGTACTGAAAAAGATACTCAGTTTCTTATCAGAGACATTTCTTTAAAAAAGTAATAAACCCTTACCTAACCTCTCACCCAATTCCAAGTTCTTTTCTTCACTTTAACCTCCTCTCATAGGACCCCACCTGTCCCTATTCTCCTCTCAGACCTACTTAAACTTTCCTTCCTCTCCTTTTCTATCCCTCCAGTGGAATTTGATTAAATCTCTTCAAAAATGATCCTTTCTTATTTCTTTGCACATTCTGATCTGAAACTTCTCTTGCTTTTGTCTCCTTGCTTAATTTCACTAATCTTTATTTCCCAATCATATCCCAGGCCATCTGTAGAACTCATCTTCACTCCGCGGAATTTTTTTCTTTACAATTTACCGAAAGTTTTTGTTACTTGAAACCAGTTAATTGCCCTACTATAGCCTTTGGAGTTCTTAAAAGTTTATTAATACAAGGTGTCCTCCAATACCTTTTGGTTATTTTGGTTCTAGTTTATATAAAGAAGTTCTATCATTCAAAGAAAATGGAGAAGTAATGATGCAGTTTTGGGTGCTGACGAGTTTTAGAAGTGCTGGGACGTCTAAAATGTCAGGGAATGAACTCACACTCTCAAACCATCTTCCAATCAAGTAGCAAAATTCCTTGAGGAACTTGCAAACTAATGAGAATGTTGCTGAAGCTTCTATACAAAAAGAGACACTGAAGGAACTGGATGGATTAAAGGAGAGGTAAATAGTCTGGGGTAGGTCAGGTATGTAGGCTAATTAGGTGATCTGGATGGGATTAAGGAGTGGTAAGTAGTCTAAACTGAGATAAATGTGAAAAGTATGCCCAGGAGGAATTTCCAGGAGGCTAATTAGGTGATCTGGGTGAGATTAAGGAATGGTCAACTGAGAGAGTTTAGTTCAAAGACGAGATAGTTCTGTTTATACAAAGGATTACCAGATGCTTGGTCCAAGGTCAGGCACCACCGACCTGAACAGATAGTATTTATCTGAGGAATTACAGGGTCAGGCCTGTATGTGACTGGGTTGCTTCCAGAACTTTGGTATTTTTCTTTAGGGATCCAGGTCCTATCACCCCATCACTAACACAAAACATATTTCCAAATTAAATGTTAATTTTACATTTAAATTGCCTTGTGATTGAAACAAGATTCTCTTTTTTCATGGTCAAGAAAGAGATGATAATAGATATTTCTGAAATTTAAACTGCAAATCCATATTTTCCCTTCATGTTAGAATTATACTGACACTGCTTTCACATTAGTTTCACTTTGCTTTTTTCTAATTAGTGAAATTGTTGAGGTCTGGGGGAATCATGAGGTTTGGGGTGCCCAGGACTGGGTCCTGCCAAATAAATTCAACTCAAGACTTCCTCCAGCTAAAGAAAAACAAAGTTTATTACTATTATTGTTATTATATTGAGTGACTCTTAAGGAGCCTCAGCATTTGTAACTTGTATTAACATGCCAGCCAGATACAATCTCAGCTACACAATTTGAGCTGCATTGAATCGGCATGCCTTCATGGAGATGAGATTGAATTTGTATACAGAATGCCCTTGGAAAAGATCTGGAGGTGGTCTAGTAGTCTGGGAGGAGAGTCTAAAGGGGAACTTGATGAGACTGGGGTAACTAGTGATGTAATCAAGGGTGGGAAACAGAAGGAGGCAATTGGGAGGTATCAGATAAGGCAGGAACTGGAAGCAGGTGGGGCAATCTAGAGGAAACAGACAATGCAGGGCTAGGCTAGGCCAAGGGCAACAGAAATGAGTATGAAAGGCCACTTACATGAGAAGATTCAAGTAGCTTTCCCAAAGTCTGAACCCCATCAATATCACCTCCCTCCCTTACAGTAAAACAGTAAATCTATAACTGTTCGAAGAGATCTAAAGTGTTGGTTCCATGTAACTTTCAGAGGTTTCATTCTTATCTGAAACTGCATGAGATATTTCTACAATTATTTTAAAAATTCAAACCACAATTTGGAAATTTACAGTAGAGAAATTACATTTTAGTCACAAATTTAGTCTCTAGTTTTATAAATTCCTGCAGACTGGGGAGAAAGATCCTTGTCCTTCTTATCTGTTTTTATCTTTGCAATCCAACCTGTAAGAGTTAGAAATACAGAGAGAAACACACACACACACACACACACACACATCCAGAAAAACAGAATGACAGAAAGAGAAAGTTCTGAAGACTTTAAAAATTACTCAGAAAAATATTTTAACATTTTCTTGTGGCCCATTTGAAAGAGACCTCTGAGGTCAGCATTTGCACACAATCAATGGAAGAGAAAATTGAAGAGGGTGGCCAAGAATTTGGATACTCAGCCTAAATCTAGCTTCCTCGGGTATTGGCAGTCCAGGTCCTACCCCCTTCTGATTCAGGGCTTCCTCACACACATCAACAAGTGTCAAAGGGCGTCCTGAGGTGTGACTCCTAACCTGGTTCACAAGTCTATGTCCCTCCCCTCCCATCTCCCAGACCTGGGAGTGGGAAGGATAAAAGGGTCCAGGAGGGGAGTGGAACACACTCAGTTTTCTGAGCCTAGCAGACCTCAACTCTGCTCCCACCCTCTGTCCTTTGTCTGGGTGGTGACTTAAGCAGTAGCAGCAGCAGGGCACAGCAACCCACTTTTCCCCTTCCTTGAAGCCCTCTCTCAGTCAGGCACAGAACCAGTGAAGACAGAAGCTGAAAGAAGCTCACTCCATCCATACACTCTCTCTCCTGGCTAGGGCCAGGACTCCTGCCAGCATGGCACCTTCATCAGAAGTTTTACTCATGGTAAAGAAGGTGCAGCACAAGAAGCAGGATGGGACCCTGTACCTCATGGCACAAAGGATAGCTTGGACACATGAAGGCAAAGACAACTTTACAGTCAGCCACATGTATGAGGACATTCAATGCCACAACATCAGTGCAGAAAGAAAAGCTGAGATCCACCTTCAGCTGGTCCTACATTCAGGAGACACAACCAACTTCCATTTTGCCAATGGAAGCACAGCTGCCAAGGATCAGGGTGATGTCCAAAACCTTCTCCAGCAGTTGCTGCCCAGATTTAAGAGGAAGGCCAATAAAGAACTGGAAAAGAAAACCAGAATGTTGCAAGAAGATGCTGGAAGAAGGGCAGCCCATTCTGACGTAAGTACCATGACATCTCGAGGGAGGGGGAGAGAGAGAGAAAGAAATTCCGATTGGAGAAGGGACAGAAAATCTCCTTCACCAGGCAGAAACAGGACAAAAAGGGCAAGAGCTCAGACCTCATCTGCTCAGGAGGAGCCCCCAACCAAGAAGAGCAAAGATGACTTGCAGCCACATCTCACTCCAACAGCTGGTGCTTATATTCCTCCTGCCAAGCTCAGGAGGAAGCAAGAACAGATTACAGACAAAAACAGCTTAGACTTCCAAAGGATGAGCTGGGAGGCCTTGAAGAAGTCAGTCACTGGTCTTGTTAATAAAGTGAACACTGCTAACATAGTGGTTATCATTCAAGAACTTCTTCAAGAAAATATAGTCAGGGGAAGGGGACTGCTGTGCCGATCTCTCTTGAAGGCACAAAGTGCATCCCCTATCTTTACCCATGTGTATGCAGCCCTTGTGGCAGTTATCAACTCCAAGTTCCCAAACATTGGAGAGCTGATCCTAAAGAGGCTGGTCCTCAATTTTCGAAAGGGCTACAGAAGAAATGAGAAGCAACTTTGTCTAACTGCTTCCAAATTTGTTGCCCACCTTCTTAACCAGAATGTGGCACATGAGCTTTTATGTCTGGAGATGCTCACCCTACTTCTGGAAAGACCAACAGATGCTAGTGTGGAAGTAGCAGTTGGATTTCTTAAAGAGTGTGGCCTCAAATTAACACAAGTCTCACCTAGGGGCATGAATGCTATCTTTGAACGCCTTCACAACATTCTCCATGAATCTCAAATTGACAAACGAGTTCAGTATATGATTGAAGTGATGTTTGCAGTCCGTAAAGATGGATTCAGACATCACCCTGTTCTTCTAGAAGAACTTGATCTAGTGCAGGAAGAAGACCAGTTCACTCACATGCTTCCACTGGAAGAGGACTATAATCCAGAGGATGCACTTAATGTCTTCAAGCTGGATCCCAATTTTATGGAAAATGAAGAGAAATACAAAACTCTTAAGCAACAAATTCTTGATGAAGGGGACAGTGATTCCAACACAGACCAAGATGCTGGAAGCAGTGAAGAAAGTGAGGAAGAAGATGATGAAGGGGATGAAGATGAAGGACCCAAAGTGACCATCCTTGACCAAACAGAATGCAATCTGGTGTCATTTCATCAAACCATTTATCTTGCCATCCAGTCCAGTGTAGATTTTGAAGAATGTGCTCACAAATTGCTGCAAATGGAGTTCCCTGACAGTCAAACAAAAGAACTTTGCCACATGATACTTGACTGCTGTGCACAACTGAGGACATATGAGAAATTTTTTGGCTTGTTGGCAGGGCGTTTCTGCATGCTGAAAAAGGAATACATGGAATCCTTTGAGGTTATTTTCAAGGAACAGTATGATACCATACATCGATTGGAAACAAACAAATTGAGAAATGTGGCCAAGATGTTTGCTCACCTCTTGTATACTGACTTACTTCCATGGAGTGTTCTTGAATGTATAAGACTGAGTGAAGAAACTACTACATCTTCCAGCAGAATTTTTGTCAAAATACTTTTTCAAGAGCTCTGTGAATATATGGGACTTGCAAAACTGAACACAAGACTGAAGGATGAAACATTGCAGCCATTCTTTGAAGGATTACTCCCCCAAGATGACCTAAGGAACATGAGGTTTGCCATCAACTTCTTCACTTGCATAGGTCTTGCAGGCTTAACAGATGAATTAAGAGAACATCTAAGAAATGGTCCCAAGATCATCAGAGCAAAGAAATAGGAGGTGGAGTCATCATACTCCTCCTCATCCTCTTCAGACTCTGACCGAAAAAGACTTTGAAGTGTCTACTCAATAGTAGCATTTCAATTCAATATGAACAGGATACAATTAAGTAAGAATGTCAAAAGCTGAGACAAAGAACTAAATAAAGCCCAGAGTCAGTGCTGACCTAACTGTTTGTATCTCACTTTCTTTATTCTCCCTTCATTCACTCCAGTTAAGAGATCAAGAATGGCTTGGTCACCCACCACTGCTATCCCAAAGCTTGGTGAACTACACCTTTGATCTTTGAGGGAAGGCATTCTGTCTTTAGCCCACCCAGAGTTATAGGTGATTTGTTATTACTCACTTATTTGGGCAAGCTGTCAATTTGCTAAAGGCATGACATGGAACTCAATTCAGGTCCTCTTCTACTCTTTTGAGACACATTGATAAGTTAGATAGTAAATAATGATCTCAGACAGTCAGACATACTCAAGCTCTGCCTGTCCAATCTGATGATAGGATAAATCTATTCTGGTCTGAAAATATCCATTAAGGAAGTTTATCATGCTCCTTACCTGTAAAGGCCACCTTTTCAACCAAAACTTGCATCCCTCGTGGGATGAGGGGAGGAGGTTTTACAAGTACATGACACCCTCGCCTTTCATAGTGAGAATTAGATTGCTCGGTTTATTGGGGTGGGGGGAGGGGAGAAAAGGGGAGAAAATTTGGAACCCGAAATTTTGTGAAAATGAATGTAAAAAGTTAAATAAACAAATCAATAAAAAAAAAGGAATGGCATTACTATTTGCAACCCTAACCCAGATCAATGAATCATTGAGGGACAGACCCTGACCCCAAGGTTGGGGTGTACTGAAAATATCACCCTGACACTCTTATCCTTTAAAATGTTCTCTGGCACTCCCTCACTTAGAGGTTCTACACCATTCTCTTCATAGAGCCTGGCACACCCATCTTTTCTATTGGCCCCCCACTTCCAGGCACAAAGCAGGTCCCATGACCTTCTGTCTAATGGACTCATCATTTCTTGCTTTTGTTCCTGTCTCTGAACACTTCTCCAGGGGAGAATTCTGAGCCCACCATCAGGTTCCCTGACTATGTACCTTCAATTGCCAGTCTTCCTCTGCAAGAAGATGAGTATCACCTCCTTCATGATTAAGGAGAGGCTCCCTGCCCACCAACTGGAGACTTTTCTTCCTTATGACCTTTTGACACTAGACATGGAAGAAGTAAAATAAGCAATGACTCTTGGAGAGCTGTCAAATGATGGCTATAATTAGGTATGGGAAGAATGTTATAGTCAAGTTTTATATCTGCCTGGGCAGAGCCGATACACACCAGCCAACTTGGCTACCAAAAGGGACAGGATTGAATCACTGTAAAAGAGACTAGAGATCAATAGAGGTCACATGACCCCAGAAGTTAAGAGAGCTGCAAAAATGGAAAAGAAGATGAAAATTTTGCTTGGTGACTACCACTCTTAATGCCATGGGACTGATCAAAGTGTTGAAGGATTTCTTGGACCAAATAGAGGAAGCTCACCTGGAGCTTTTGACTTCTCAGGAGGAACAGAAACAGGATGAATCAGCAATTCCAAGGAGGATGGAGTGTGGAAAAGAAGATATCCACCAATAGCAAGAAAGAGAAAAGGAACGACAGGAAACACAAATTTGCTGAGAAAGGGACTTTAAAGTCAAAATACTGAAACATCCTTTGCCTTTTGTTTTAGAAAGATTTAGATGCTGGTTTTCATCCTCTGGAAGAATGAAGCTGATGTTTGTATTCCTCAAAACATTTGCTTATTTTGTGTAACTTTTCATTTTTCATTTGATTTGAATGAGATCCATCACATACTTTCTTTATGTATAATAAACTCTGCCTACACAAGAATTTTTCGAGGTTAATTTCCAGATTCTGGAAATCCTCTTGACACTGTATCAAAGATTTTGGACATTCTGGGTAAGAAGTGTCTGGTTACTGAAAACTCAAAAGGCTCTAATTTGTTGCCATCTTATGTCAGAGTTCTTCAGTGAGACAGAGTTGATATCAACATCTTACAAGAGATTGTTCAAAGCAAAATAAATGGAACATTGTAAATATTTCATTAGGATCTGTTACAGAAGTTAACAAGAGATCTTTTCAATGACTCCTTGAAGTGCAATTACATAATTATCAATAGCCTTGGAATTAATGTTTTTTTATGAACACATTTGCTGATCCCAATAAAAGATCCAAAAAGGGCTGTCTCTCTCTACACAGGACACTGATTGGAAATGTTCTTAGCCTTCAGGAAGGAAAAGGACATCTTGAAGAATGTGGTCATGAGCTTCTCCATACTATCTTCAAGAATGGGAAGGTTACAAGAAGTTTTTCATTTGATGAAGTAAGGAGAGATGGCCTGTTGAAGAGTGAACTGGAAGGGATGTTCTCTCTTTGTGCTTGAGCGTGATGGACAAGTGATATTATACAGATTTGTTTGGGGGTTTATGTGGTTTATGATACACAACTATTTACTTGTTGGCTCATGGATATATAACCCTGTTTTATTAAATTTTATTTTTAGCTGGTCTTTAGAAAATCTCCAATTAGGAAGTGGCACTTTACTCTGTAAAAGATTTAATGCTAAAATAAACTTGGCCAAGAGAATGTGATTCACTCTGGTCTTAATGTTTTCACAAAAATAAAGAAAACTGAAAAACATTTTTACATCTAACAATGTCACATAAAACAGATTTACCTAAAATGTTCATGTTTGCTTTCTGTTTCTGTTTAATATATTTCAAGATATATTTCAAGTTTCGGTGATTTGTGTCTTTCCAATTGCTCATGATTTTATGAGCATAGACTTTCAAGAAAATACTTGAAGATAAATTTCATTTCTTTTTGTCCTTTAATTGGTAAATGGCACATGCTTTTAATCAATTTATTCGTGTTTTGTCTTCATTATCCTTAAGGTGTGTGTGCCCCATTTGTTCCTGCTTGTTCATCCATGGCACTCTGTTTCTCCATCAGGAAAGTGGAGGAGTGACAAAGCACATAGTTTTTCTAAACTCCTTTCCTACTCTAAATCCTCTCGCCTTAATGGTCTGGCAAAAAAGTGTCCTGGACTGCACAAAATGTCTTCAAATTGGCCCTTATCTGGGTTAATAAAGAATTTTTCCTCTTTTCCTTCAAGTCAGTAAGGTGCAACCAGATATTTGAGTAGCCAGCACAGTGGTTTGTCGGTTCGTGTGTCTGTCTGTCTGTCTGTGTGTGCTGCTTTATAAAAAGTGATTGATGCCTTCTAGCCTTTGACATCTGTTTATGGGTCTGAGAAAACACTGTCTCACAAGACTGGTAGGACCTGGGCTGTCCAGACCCCAGGAAGCCAGATGTGGGCTGAGTATCCAGATTCTTGGCCACCCTCTTCAATTTTCTCTTCCTTTGTGCACAAATGCTGACCTCATGGGCTTGTTCAAAGCCCAAAGGGCTCTTCAAAGGGGCTTGTTTTGCCACCCTGCCCAGTAGAAGAAACTGGGCCAGAAGAGATGGAGTAACTCAGGCATTACTGCTGCTCATCCATCAGTAGTCAATCAATATGAAGGCCTTCCTATGTGTCAGGCAATATGCTAAGCTGGTGACACAGATCAGAAAAAAGACAGATGCAGCAAAATGGCCTGGCTAAGGAAGGAATGAGATGTCTTGTGGTAAACTCCCTCTTTATTGATTTTTTCTTTCTAAAAAAAAACTTACTGTGGTTAATTTAAGAAAAGAGAGCAGGAGGGAGGGAAGCAGGGAAGAGGGGATGGGTTCTTCAGGGCTATGTGGGCATGCCCTCCTCATCCTCCCTCTGCATCATCTCCATCAGCTGTTACCTCTCTGCTGCTTGATGCATGCCCATCATGACTAGGCTCTCCCAGTCCCTCTCTGACAGGCAGGAACCCTGGCACAGTAATGAGTACCTGGTGCCATCACTTGTTACCCCTCCCTGTGGCTGACCCTCCAGCCAGGAGACCTTCAGAGGCTTATTGACCAGGGCCACTTCATTCTTGATGGCCAGTACAGCAGCATGGACAGAGGCAGATTCCACCCCAGAACTCCCAGTGTTCTTACTGGAGGTGAGCAGGCTGAGTCCTTCACTGTACTTCTGTAGAATCCTCCAGGAAGGATGTCCTTGGAATAACCACCTTTGGTCCCACTCTCTTTGGGACATTTCCCTTTGACCTTCAGTTTAGGTGTTGCTTTGCCTTGAACATTTTCTGTTCTTCCTTGGAAACTCTGTTCCCAGTCTTGGCCTGTCTGCTCCTGGATCAGCCTCTGTTGTTCTTCTAGCTGCCTGGTGCCTTATTCCTGTAGCCATGAAATCTCTCCTTCTAATGTCCTGCTACTTCCACTGTCCTCCTCCACCTCCCTCCCTTGGGCCTAGGCTTGTCTCTCCTGGGCCACAAGATCAAGCTTTACCTTCTTTCTTCTCTTAACAAGTTTCCGATTCCTCTCAGCCTCCTGCTTCTTGGCTTTCCTGCCCTTGTCATAGGCTTCCTGGGCTGCAGCTTCTGTCAACATGTCCAAGACCTGGGAGAGCTGGTGGAAGAGCTCAGCTGCTTGGGGACTCTCTGATTTTTGTCTGCATGGCAGGTGAGGGCCTTTGTCTACATGCTTTCTTCACTTCCTTGGTGGCCCCCTTCCTCCCTGACTCCCAAGACAGTGTACCTTGGCAACAACTTCTTGCTCACTACCCATTGTCCTAACCCATAAACCAGAATCTTCCTCCCAGAACTACAAATCCCAGGAGCCTAAGTGCGGTCTTCACTAGGGAGTCCTCTAAGCTCCCTTTTTAGCTGGAGGCCTTTGGATTCCTAGTTCTATCTTTCTATCAGAAGGACACAGGAAGGGGCTAAGTGGGTCTGAAGAGACAGAAATGGCTCTCCTCAATCTTATTCAGACCCAAAGCAACATTCCAAGGAATTTAATCATCTTTCTCTACCCAGGTTTGTCTGGGAATAAATTGTTTGATTCCATTGCCTAAGGCTGAACAGTTTAGAAGTACATCCCCCAACTCTTCATTAGAGTGAACACAACTCTCATTGTAATATTCAGTCTTCTCATTAATTGTTAACTGATCAGAGTTGATTGACACCCTCAGGAGCACTCACTGTTTCCTGCAGTGGTACTGATGCAGCTTAGGGTTCTGAGACCCCCAAAATGTCAGGGAATGAATTCACATACTCAAACTACCTTCCAATCAGGTAGCAAACTTCCTTAGGGAACTTGCAAATTAATGTGGATGGTGCTGATGCTTATATCCTAAAGGGACACTGAAAGGATCTGGTTGGGATTCAGGAGTGGTATGTAATCTGTGGTGAGCCAGGTGTCACAAGTATGTCAAGGGATAATCTCAAGGAGGCTAATTAGGTGATATGGGTAGGATTTAGGAATAGTGAGTGTATGCAAGTAATCTGGGGTGGGCCAGGTGCCTTGGACTAGGGAGTCAGTGTTCTGGGCTACTGTTATGTGTCGGAAAATTCAGGGTGTCACAGATAGCTTTGTTAAAAAGACAAAATAGTTTTGTTTATACAAAGGTTACCCAGAAACATGGTCCTTTGTCAGGTACCTTGTGCCTGTACTGATAGCTTTAAGTGAGGAATTACAGGGTCAGGCCTGTAGGTGACTGGGTTGCTCCCACAGGTTTGATATTTTTTTTTTTAGGTGTCCATTACCCCATTAGTAACATAAAACATTCTTCCAAATTAAATTTTACTTACTTTTACTGATATACAAATTGTTTCATGATTGAAAGAAGCTTCTCTTTTTTTAATAGTAAAGAGTTGACAATAGTTCTGAAATTTATACTACAAATCCCATTTTTCCCTCCATTTTAGAATTTCAGTGATACTTTCAGATTAGTTTCAGTTCCCTTTCTTTTTTTTAGTTAGTGAAATCACCTTGTTAGAAATATGCTTGACACTAAACAGTATCTAGGAAAATTTATTAGAATTCAGAGGAATTGAACACTTTGGCCAAAGTGGACTCCACCCCTCTTCAAAAAGGGAGAGAGGGAGAGGGAGGGGATGGGGGGGGGGGGAGAGAGAGAGAGAGAGAGAGAGAGAGAGAGAGGGAGAGAGGGAGGGAGGGAGAGAGGGAGGGAGGGAGAGAGAGAGAGAGGGAGAAAGAGAGGGAGGGAGGGAGGAGGGCATTTTTATAACATTGACGCAGGACAAATCCTCCCATCAGAGGATGGATTGCTCCATTCCCTTTAGAGTTACAATCTTTTGACACACCCACTGTATGTCATTATGTAAGCTCAGCTGGATAGGTTGCCCTGCCAGTGACTTCAGCTGGTTTAAGCTGAACTATTACCACTCAAAGTTGGAAATTTCTACCCTATGGAAACAGAACTCTTTCTTGTGTTTCCTACAGCTTGGCTTTGTAAGTTTCTATCTCTTGCTTAACACTCTGTTGCACAGTTGGACTTGGCCATGGGAATACCTATCTGACTTCTTCAGATTTAGTAGAATTGTTTCCGTGCTATTGTTTTCCCCTTAAGTCTTTATATTCAAGAGATTCCTGTAACTTCATCCTTTTAACTGGTTGCTGAAAGAAATCTGAATATGTAGAGTTACCATCTATGCTACTATTTTCATTGTTGTGATCGTAAGCTGAAACAAACCAGAATCTTCTTGCCACATTCTGTTTTTCTCTTCAAGTTGTTGATGGGCTTTCTCTTGAATTTGGGCAGGAGCTGCTGAAGGTCTTTCACAAGTGTCTCATTTCCTATCAGCTGTGCTTCCACTGGCAGAAAGGAAGTTGGTTGTGTCTCCTGCATGAAGGACCAGCTGAAGCTGGATCTCAGCTTTTCCTTCAGGACTGATTTTCTGGCCTTGAATGTCCTTGTACATGTGGTTGATTGTAAAGCTGTCTTTGCCTTCAGGTGTCCAAGCTATCCTGAGAGCCAGGAGGTACAGTTCCCTTTCCTGCTTCTTCATTCTATGTGAAAATTTCTCATTTTTAAAATGAAAAACAGACTTGATGCATAATTTACATGCAGGCAAGCAGGAATCCCACAAAAAGCAGCTTCTGGGGCAAGAGTTGTGGGAAGAGAGTTTAACACACATAATCCCTGTTATTAAATCAAAGTTGTGCTTCTATGGCATAGGATAAGCTCTTCAGCTTCCAATTATAGTATAAAAGAGAGAAATGGTTTCCAAATGGTCTTGCAAGTTGTTTCCTCAGATAAGATCAGAAACATTCACAGGCATTTCCATCAATTTGAGTTGAGTAGTACTGTTTAATGTCTCTTAGAATACAGATGTCATTTTTGACCAAATTAATGGCAACACCCTTTTTGCCATATCAACCTGATCTCCCAGTTCTGTGAATGTGTAATTCTCTATTATTGGGTAAATCATAGTTAATGCTAAGAGAGACTTGAGGCACATCTAACCCTCTGGCCTAGAGGTCTGTAGAATTAAGAACTCGGCTTGCACCAGATCTAAATTCTTTCATGATAGTCTCTCTTTCCTTTTGGGGCATGTCTCCATGCATTGATGACACAGTAGAGTTGGCTTCTCTCATCTTCTCAGTCATCCAGTCTACTTTTCTCTTGGTATTACAAAAGATGACTGCTTGAGTGTTGGTCAAGCTATCATAAAGATCACACAAAGTGTCAAATTTCCATTCTTCCCTTTCTACTGCCACAAAAAAACTGTTTAATTCCTTGGAGAGTCAATTCATCACATTTGACCAAGATGAAAATTGGATTGGTCATGAATTTATTGGTCATTTCTAAGATCTCATGAGGCAGAGTGACACTGATCAAAACGAGCTGAGCAGCTGGAGGCAGGTATCTGTATACATCATAAATTTGTTCCTTGAAACCTTTGTGAAGCATTTCATCAGCTTCATTCAAAATCAACATCTTGATAGCATGGGTTCTTAAACTTCTGTGCCAAATTATATCAAATACACACCCTGGTTTACCAGCCACAACATGATGTCCATAATCCAATTTCGTGTTCTCTTCATCAACATTTGTCCCCCCAGTACAGGCATGACGTTGGACTCTCATATAATCACCAAGGGCAAGAAGAATCCTTTGAATCTGTCCAGCTAATTCCCTAGTTGGGGCTAAGATCAAAGCCTGGGTTTCTTGCACCTGAATATCCAGACACTGGAGAAATGAAATGCTAAATGTGGCTGTTTTGCCTGTACAATGACATCTCTTCCTTGAACAATTGGTTTGACAGCATGCTGTTGGGGTAGCTGATGGTTTCTCAAAACCATAGGCATAGATGCCTCTCAGCAGGTGCTCCCTCAAACCCATCCTGTCAAAAGTGAGTGTCATATCCACCTCTTCACTGGTCTCCAATTCCACTTTGGTCTTGCCTCTTCCTCCTCCTTCTTCTTCTTCAGCAGCAGCAGCAGCTTCCTTGCAGAATCTAAAGGATGCCTCCAGGCTGTGGCAGCCATACTGCCTGGGAAGTACTGCTTCACTGATTTTGGAAGAGAGCTTCTAGGAGGGGGAAATTTTGGGTTCTCTGCTGCTTAAGTCACCAGCAGGACAGAAGGCTTGGGGAAGGAGCAAAGTGGAGGTCTGCTAGGCTCAGGAATTTGAGTGTGTTCCACCCCTCCTGGCTCCTTTTATCCATCCCACCCCCAGGTACTGGAACTGGGAGGGGGCAGAGGCTGAGAGGTGTCAACCGGGTTAGGATTCACACCTCAGGAGGCCCTTTTTTGTTATTTTTTTATTATTTCATTTGTTTTCAGTGTTCTACAATCACTTCCATATATCTTAGATTATTTTCCCCTCTCTCCCTCCCTTTCCCCCTACCTCACACTCCTGCCCTTAGACAGCATACCGTTTTATATAGGTTCCACACATATATTTCTTTTAAATACATTTTCACCTTAGTCATGTTGCATAGAAGAATTAAAATGAATGGAAGAAATCATAAAACAAATCAAAACATAGCACAAAAGAAAATGATCTACCTCATTCTAAAATAGAATTCCATAGTTCTTTCTCTGGATGTGGAAGCCATTTTGCCTTAAGGGACCATTGGGAATTGTTTAAGTCCTTGCATTGCAATGAAGTATTAAGTCTACCACAAAAAATCCTCACACACTGTGGTTGTTGCTGTGTACAAAGTTCTCCTGGTTCTACTCCTTTCATTCAGCATCAGTTCATAGAAGTCTTTCCAGGCCTCTCTGAAGTCTTCCTGGTCATCATTTCTTATAGCACTATGGTATTGTATTACATTCATGTACCACAATTTATTCAGCCATTCCCCAATTGATGGACATCCCTTCATTTCCAGTTTTTGGTCACCACAAAGAGGGCTGCTACAAATATTTTTGTACATGTGGGACCCTTTCCATTTCTATGATCTCTTGGGGATACAGTACTGGAAGTGGTATTGCTGGGTGAAAGGGTAAGCACATTTTTCTAGCCCCCTGGGCATAGTATCCAATTGCTCTCCAGAGTGGTCAGATCAGATCACAGCTCCACCAACAATGAATTAGTGTTCCAACTCTCCCACATCTTCTCTAACATTTATTATCTTCCTCTTTTGTCATGTTAGCCAATCTTATAGGTGTAATGTGGTATCTCAGATTTGTTTTGATTTGCATCTCTCTAATCAGTAGTGATTTAGAGCATTTATTCATATGATTATAGATATCTTTAATTTCTTCCTCTGAAAACTGCCTGTCATATCCTTTGATCATTTATTGAGTGGTGAATGAATTGTACTCTAGTATATTTGACTCAGTTTCTCCATATATTTTAGAAATGAGGCCTTTCTCACAGATACTAGTTGCAAAAATTCATTCCCAGTTTTCTGCTTCCCTCCTAATCTTCATTGCATTGGGTTTGGTTGTGCAAAAATTTTTCATTTTAATGTAATCATAATTATCCATTTTGCACTTCATAATGTTTTCTATCCCTTATTTAGTCAAAAATTCTTCCCTTCTCCATGTATCTGATAAATACACTATTCCTTGCTCCACTAATTTGTTTATAAGTATCAATCTTTATGTCTAGATCATGTACCCATTTGCACTTTCTTCTTGTGTATGATGTCAGGCATTGGTCCATGCCTAGTTTCCACCACACTGCTATCCAATTTTCAGAACAATTGTTGTTGAAAAGTTAGTTCTTATCAAAGCAGCTGGGGTCCTTGGGTTTATCAAATGGTAGATTGCTATATTCATTGACTACCTAGGGTCTTGAGTACCTAACATATTCCACTGGTCTACCCTTGTGTTTCTTAGCCAGTACCAAGTAGTCTTGATAATTGCTGCTTTCTAAAACAATTTGAGATCTGGTAGAGTTAAGACACCTTCCCTAGCATATTATTTCATTAGTTCCCTTGACATTCTGGACCTTTTGTTCTTCCATATGAATGCTGATATTTTTTTCCTACCTCTAGAAAATAATGATCTCGTAGTTTGGTTGGTATGGCACTGAATAAGTAAACTAATTTAGGTAGAATTGTCATTTTTATTATATTGACTCCATCTACTCACAAGGAACTGATGTTTTTCTGCTTACTTATATCTGACTTTATTTGTGTGAAAAGTGTTTGGTAATTATGTTCATATAGTTCCTGGGTCTGTTCTGGCAGCTGGGGTCTCAGATATTTTATAGTCTCTACAGTAGCTTCAAACAGGATTTCTCCATCTCTTTCTGTTGGGCGTTGTTTATAATATATAGAAATGCAGATGATTTATCCGGGTTTATTTTGTAACCTGCAACTTTGCCAGTTGTTTATTATTTCCAGTAGCTTTGTACTTGATTATCTGGGATTCTCTATGTATATCACATCATCTACAAAAGAGTGATAACTTAGTTTCTTCTCTGCCTATTCTAATTCCTTCAATTTCTCTTTCTTCTCTTATTTGCTATAGCTAGCTTTTCTAATACCACATTGAATAATAGTGGTGATGATGGACAGCCTTGTTTCACCCCTGATCAAAATGGATCTAGTTTATCCCCACTGCATATAATGTTTATTGATGGTTTTAGGTAGATTCTGCTTATGGTTTTATGGAAAGTTCCACTTATTCCTATCCTCTCCAGTGTTTTCAATGACAATGGGTGTTGAATTTTGTCCAAAGCTTTTTCAGCATCTATCGATATAATCTTTTGGTTTCTCTTAGTACTGTTGTTGATATGATCAGTAATGCTAATAGTAGTCCTAATATGGAACCAGCTCTTCATTCTTGGTATAATTCCTATGTGATCATAGTGTACTACTCTCGTGATAAGTTGCTCTATTCTTTTTGGCAATATCTTATTTAAATGTTTGCAATTATGTTCATTACAGAAATTGGCCTATAATTTTCCTTCTCTGTTTTGGTTCTTCCTGGTTTAGGTATCAGAAGCATATTTGTATCATAAAAAGAATTTGATAGGACTCTTTATTCCCCAGTTTTTCCAAATAGTCTATATAGTATTGGAATTAACTGTTCTTTAAATGTTTGATAGAATTCACTTGTAAATTCATTCAGCCCTGGAGATATTTTTCAGGAAGTCCTTTTCGACATTTGTTGATGGGTGTAAGGAAGCACTGAATCAGAAGGGCAGTAAAACCTGGGCTGCTGAGTATGCAGACTCTTGGTTGCCCACTTCAATTTTCTCTTCCAATTTTCTTAATGCTAAACTCAGGAGGCTATTTCAAAATGATTTGGTTTGCCTCCCTGCCCATTAGAAAGTGCTGGGCCAGAGGAGATGGCGTAACCCTGGCATTCCTGCTTCTCATCCATCAGTAGTCAGTCAATATAAAGGCCCTACTATGTGTCAGACACTGTGCTAAGCTGAGGATACAGAGAGGAAAAAATTCAGAGATGCCTCACAGTGGCTCAGTCAGAGGAGAAATGAGATGTCCTGAGCTGTGAATTCACCATAGGTTCCAAACCCTGGGGCTCTTTTACATCTTTTTCAATAGGTGCCTGGACTGTCAGGTATGAAGTTTATCATAGGCTGTCTGCAGCATCTCTTCTAGGTGACTTACCAAATTTGTGCTTGAATATTGTCTCTGAATCTTTTCTTGGAATGGGCAAAGCTTAGTAGCTTGGAATCATTCTGTAGAGAACCTTGAGGAGGAGTTTGAAAGAGCCCCTGATCAAGAGTTCTCCTCCTCCAAGGGAGAAGAGTAGCTAGCTTGAGAAGTTAAGTGATATATTGTTCTCAGGTGCACATCCTTGAATTCAGGTGTTCAAGTTCCAGGAATCAGTGCTCCTGCTATACAGGATAACATTCCAATAAAGAGGCCTTTGAAGCCTCCCTTTCTACTTATCACCATCTGCTCTGTTTCATGCTTTAATCACTACCTTTATGGTTTGTTACTATTTAAGTATCCCGATTACCTGAATTATTGGTTCAGTATGTCCAGAATAAACTCAGTTTGTTTGGACTGCTGTGTCCCTCCTGTCTTTTCATCCTCACTCTGTGAGCCTGTAACTTCCCTGGACCTGCTGGACTGTGCTGGCTGCAGCATCTGGTGCCCAAGAGGGGCCCCATCTGTTCTACACAGGAGAGTCTAGTTCGTGTCACAAGACCAGAGGAGGACCCCTGGAACCGACGAGGAAAAGAGCAACCTGGTAAAAGGGGAGGGGAAGGCCTGGAAGGCAGCCACTTCTTCGGCATGGTCACTTTCGCTTTGAGCTCGGCGAAATTAGTTTCACTTTAGCAATAGGCTAGAGCCCAGGCATTTAAAAGAGACAGGTGAAGTAATCTTGGGGTCATGAAGTAATTCATGTGGTGAAAGGCATGAAGGACCCGGAGGAAGGGACTATAAATCTTGAAAAGCGGGAAACAGTAGGCAATCTAATGAATGTGTATTATAGAGGGGTCAGACCAAGTGCCTCTCCTGTTATAATATTTTCAATTTGGAATGTACTTAAAATATGCCTACAGAAACCCGAACAGGTATCATTAGCCACAAAAACAATAAAGGTAGATGCAGCCTCTAGTACTAAAGAGAAGAAAGACCTGATGGAGTGTGTCACACAAAAATTTAAAATTGAGTCTCCTCCTCCCACTGCTCCTCTCCTTTATACAAGTCTAGATCACAGGATTGTGAAAAAATCCAGGAGCCTGAAGGGATTGTACAAAAAGTCCTTCAGCAAGCCACAGAAAGAGGAGAAGGAATACTTTTGGAAATGAGGCTCACATTGCCATTAATAGAAACCCCACATCCCTATAACCCAGGAGCTGCTATAAGAGAACATACCCCTCTGGAATTTAGATTCTTAAATAAATTAATCAATTGTGGACCAGATAGTCTTTACATTAGGTCTCTTCTAGACAGCATTTCTCAGACAGCCCTATACCCCACTGACTGGTATAATATAGCTAACACTCTTGAAGGACGAGATTACTTAGTTGGAAATCTGCATTGCATGAAAAATGCTTGGAACACAGTGATAGAAAGTAAGCCAAAGTTATAATTTGTGCAGAGAATTTCTGACAATTTTTTCTCAGTTTTTGGATTCTTTTTTTTATTGTCTGTGTATGTGTTCTGTCTTTACATGTTCTGTGTGTGTGTGTGTGTTGTGTGTATGTGTGTTTGTGAGTTATTATGGCCAGCTCCATTGTAGCTGGAATTTGGAATGTTATCTCTTTTCCTCCCCCTCTTCCCTTCTCTCTGATGGCTGCAGCATCGGGGAGGAGACTAGGAGAGAGAAAGAGAGAAATTAATTTTATATTATTTAGCTTATATGACTGCTAAATGCAGCTTTAGATAAGAAATGCAAAGAAATAATGTATGTGAAGTTTTAAAGGGGCTTTAATCAAAGTCCACTAGGAGAACAACATGAGCATGAAGTTTAAGGAAAGCATAAAAGTTTTGGAAATTATTGGAAAGCTGTTGGTAAAATTCTCTCTCTCTTTCTACCTTCTAACCCTGGCCAGGTTGTGAAGGCAGAGAGAAAGAAAAGAAGAAATTGGGGAAAATTTTCCCCCTCGTATCAGTAAGGCAGATTGAGTAGCATTTTAATTATCTCATGCCTCACCTAAAAGAGAAAAGTTTTTGTATATGGGATACAACTAAAAGGTTAGTTATTCTGGTCATATTTTAAGCAAAACGTGTCATTCCTAATTGGATGTTTAAGACAGGTCAGAATTTGTTGTATTATTTGGCACTAAGGCAATTTGAGAAAATGCATAAATCTGAAAATGAAAAGACACCTAGAGATAAAGTTTTGAACTCCCAAGTGGAAAGGAGGGCACTAGGTGCCAGAGTCTCACTCACTTCTGCTTGCAGTTTGACAACTTTTTCTTTCAAAAACATTTTTAAGGAGTGGACACAGACATGAAATCTTCTTGATTAAAAGTTAGAACCATTAAGATTTTTATTTTACTCTATAATCCAGAAATTGTATTAGAGAAAGCAATTTGTAATCTGAATTTTGTTGAAACTAAAAGATGATGGAAAAATTGTGTAAAGTCAGTTATGTTATTTAGAATTTTATCAGTCACACTAACCTTATCTTATAATGTTTTGTAATTGCCATTTAGAAAACCAGGTATTTTTACCTTTGCCTGTTAAAGAAGTTACAGCTAAATAATTTGATTATCATTTATAAAAGTTGTAAGACTGTTAACTAAGTTTTTGAGGTTGCTGTTTTAATGCTAAACCTAAAACTGTTAATTGATTACTGTGTGTGAAAAGACATGAATGGAGTAAAAAATTTATTTAGACTGGTTCTGCCCATTCAGAACAGTCCTCCTGTATGTCTGGGGGTTGGCAGGGATGGGATTCATGCCAATTCCTTTAATTTTGTAAAACTACCAAGGTCCCTTTCATGTGGACAAGGTCATCAGTCCTAAGAAAGAAATTTATTTGACTTATATAATTCCTAAACAATGAATGTGACTTGCTCAAAAGTTGTAATAATAGAAAAGATTTTTAATAATTGACTTTTATATCAGGACAAGTTTTAAATTTGAGAAGGAAAGATCTTAAATGGAATCTCTTATATATGTGAGTCCTGTTTAATCTCCATTGCTTATTGCAACTCCATGGGAATACAAATAACTGTATTTGGCTTTAAGTTGTGATTAGTGAAATTTGCTGTTTAAGGTAAAAGCATTTGGGACCATAAATATTTTTGTTTAAGTTTGAATTTGGGTATAGTTGTCTGCATTAAATCAGTATCTGAGAGAATATGCCACAAGTTACTCGGAGGGACTGTGATCCTGCATCCTGTACTGTTATCAGGTAAAATTTGCATCTGGAGAGGAAACACCAAGGGGACAATTCTAGACTCAATCTAGGATGGGATCCTCCTGGTCAGTTTCCCCATTGTGTCCCTTTATAAAGGAATGCTTCCTACCTGACTGTTCCTGAGTTTGGCTACAATACAGATACTGCATGATTGGAAAATTTCACTCCTATCTGAATTCAGAGTCAAAGATGTTTTATCCTATCACATGTCCCTAATTTTTTCCTTCTATAGCAAACTTCTATAATCAATTGCAAGTAGTCAGTATAACATGTGAGCCCTTTTGTTAATCTTACTGGAAAATTTAATATTATTTTTATTTGAAATTAGAACATGAACATGCTCAGAAATTTATGTAAATGACTTAAGACTCACCTTAAGGTGTCCCTGTTGTTTAAAGGATTTTAAAAGCAGTAATGTTTTTTTTTCCTCTGTAATCAGTCTCTTACTGTTACCAATGTGAGATACTATTATGTACTTTTATTACAGCATTTTGTGATATCTAGGAATTCTGTAATACCTAAGGATTTGGTTTGTTATAATATTTTGGGAATTCATATTACTTAAGGACATTTTTATACCAACTAAGTTTTAATAAATTTTAATTTTAAAAGGTTTGTTTTTGTTTCAAAGTGAAAAGACAACTATCATTTAAAAAGGTTTCACCTAATCTTCTTTATAAAAGTTTAACCTTCTTAAGATCATGATAAATGTCAACTGTTAAAAAAAAAAGAACAAGAAATATTTTTAGAAGAAATGTTTTTCAAAATAAGGATAAAGCCTACTAAAATTTTCATTTTCAAGATAAGGTATTGCTGCTTAGTGTGTAATGATCTATAAAGCAGAAAAGATCTTGCTGTTTTAATAAGGAAAAGTTAAAATTAATGTGTGAATTTATTAACAACTAAATTTCTAAAGTTTTTTTCTTCCAGAGTGAATATAATCAGAAAAAGATAAAAAAGCCAATGAAACAACGATGACTATCTATTCAGTTGTGAGATTCAACTTAGAAATCTCTTTTGTTTAAGACAATACAGCTCTGCTAGTGAGCAATAATAACTTATGCACTATCTTGTCTATGGCAGAAATATAAAGGAAACTGAAGTAGCCTGAATGATGAGTTCTAGAGATCTGGAAAGCTAAATACAAGCTTGATCAAAAAACATAGAAAGCAGATAATGAGGTTGGGGACAAATGGGAATCATCCAAGCCCCTCCTATCCCTAGATAGTTACTAAGTATGTCAAGAGAGTGTGAGGAAGTCTGACAGTATTCTCACATCCATCTCGCTTCTAGTTATTTTGTTCTTACTCCTTTTTGGTCCTTGTTTGTTTAATCTCTGTGCCAGATTTGTGTCTTCTAGGTTTCTTTGTCCAAGACCATCACCTATCATCCTCTGAATCGTCAAGGTCCTCATATTGGTTAAAGACCCAACCCCTCCAATGTTGGGACCCTGTGAGGCAGGGTCAGCTCTACGTCCAATCTCAGCAGGAAGCGGTTTCAGAAACCAAGACCTTCATCCCTTATCCCAAAATATGTTGGGTCCCATCTGTTTAAAGGGGAACAGGGTGGGGTGCTTGAGTGCATGTACTCAGTTCTAATATTACATTTCTCTTTATAAATCATTCATATTTCAGGGATACCATATGACCCTATGGATCAGGCAATAGTATAAAGGAAGAATAAAACTCAACCTGTTTCTTCACAAACAAAAAGTTTGCCCTCACAGGCTGCAGGGGCTGAAACAACAGCATTATCCTCAACCTGCAACTCCATGTTTCTAAGGGGCCCCTGCCAGAAACCAGAGATTGTGCTCACAGAGCAGGCCTTGCTTGGTTTGTCTCCCACCATTAGAAGTTGTTTCCCATTGCCTGGGTGCTGGGCCCCGAATGAGAAGAGAGGAGGAGGAAGCACTGTAGGAGTGAACAAGTCATAGGCTCCCCTATGCTCCCCAGGCTAGAGACTCATCCTAGAGATGAGTGAAAAGTGAAGAACAGAAACTGAAACTAAATGAATGGTGATGGAAGAGAGAGAGTATTTCTTTCTGAAATTTGTACTACAACATTCTACTGAGATTCTCACTGTGTCTGGAAGAGACAAACACTCGAGTTAATTGTATTATCTCTTTGAAATTAATTTTATTTCTGATATACATAAAGGGGCAGCTAGATGGGGAAAATGGATAGAATACCTGTCCTGGAAGCAGAAGTCTTTCTTTACTTCAAATCGAGCCACAGATACTTAGTAGCTCTGATCCTGGACAAGAATTTTAACCATGTTTGCCTCAATTTTCTCATCCATAGGAAGGGGTAGAGAAAGAAAGGGCAAAATTTCATGTGATCTTTGCAAAAAACTAACCAACCCAAACCCAGAAATGGTCACAAAGTGGTTGTACAAGGCTGAAATGAAAAGTAAGAAAAATCTGTATAATCACAGTGAAAGATAAACTTTATTTTATTTTATTTTATATCAAAGAGAGCTCCAAGTCTGGTTTAAAGAATTTCCAAGCAGGTAGGACTGGAAAATGTTCCAATCAGCTTAACATTGTGGAAGAAAAGTCTCCAGTTTCATCATGAGGGAGGTGATGCTCATCCTGTTGTAGGGGAAGGTTGGTAACTGAGAGCCACAGCCAAGGATCCTGGGGGTGGGTTAAAAATTCCTTCCTGAAGAAATGTCCAGAGACAGAAGAACAGCATGTAGTGATGAGAGTTCACTGTCCAGAGAGTCATGGGACCAGCTTTTGTGCCTGGAAGTATGGAGCCAGGGGAAAAGATGGGAGTGCAGGACTCTGAAGAGGATGGGGTAGAACCTTTAAATGAAGGAGTGCTAGAGAACATTGTAAAAGAGTGCCAGGGGGATATTCTAGGTGTACCCCAGCCCAGGGCCTTTCACTCATTGGTTCAGGGATTCAGGTTAAGTTTGGAAATAGTAATGCTCTGCCTTGGTGACTTGGCCTCAACCTGCTTTCATTGCAATGGGTGAGCTCTTCTGGAGGTTGGAGAGGAAAGCCTGGTGAGAAAGTGAGTCAATGCTGGATCATTCAACTGACATCCCAGGGTCCAGCAGAGAATTCCTACTCTTCTTTTACTTCTGTGGACAATCTCCCATTTTATACTTCCAGGGGAGAAGTGAGAAGTAGAGATGAGAGTGCCATGTACTTCTAAAACCTTCCCCCTCCTACCACCAGGGATTCAAGCAGTGACTCAAAAGGTGGTCCTTACAGGTAGGGAACATGATCAGCTCACAGTTCCTTATTGGACATTTTCAGACCAGAATAGATTTATCCTATCATCAGATAGGATAAGGAGAGCTTGAATATGGCCAACTGTCTGAGAAGACCATATTTAATATTGAATTTGTCTATGTGTCTCAAAATGGCCGAAGAGCACCTGAATAGAGCCCCATGTCACAGTTTTAGAATACAACAGCTCTTTCCCATGGGTGATTGCTGCCAAATAGCCCATAATTTGTGTATGGGCTAAAGACAGAATGTCTTCCCTCCAAGACTAATTGTTTAGCTCAACAAAGCTTTGTCACAGCAGTGGTGTGGGGCAAAGGGTTTTTCTTGGTCTTTCACTGGAGTGAATAAAGGGAGAATTGAGGAGATGAGGCATAAGCAATTAGGTCTGAATTTATTCCCTGCTTTTTAGTTCTTTGTCCCAGCCTTTTCCATCCTTGGGTAATTGTTTCCTATTAATACTCCATTAAAATGCTACTCCAAGTAGTCCCGACTTTAACGTCTGTGAAATAGAGTTGATAATGGCCCATGGGCTGCATAAGCATGGGGAAAGGCTGGGGATGCACTTTGTGCCTGGGAAACAGATCAAGGCAGAAATTCCCTCCCCGTAACTATATTTTCTTGAAGGAGTTCTGGAATGATAACCACTGCGTTAGTTATTGATAAGACCATAGACTGACTTTTAAGGCCTCCCAGATGATGCTTTGGGAGGCTCAGCTGTTTTCATTTGTCATCTGTTCTTGTATCCTCAGGGGGAGGAACATAACTACCACCTGTGCCAGTGAGGAGTGACTGCATGGCCTCTTTCTTCTTCTTGGTCAGGGGCTCACCTGAACACATGAGCCCTGAGCTTGTTGTCACTATTTGTCCTCCTTTGGCCTGGTGAAGGAGAATATTTTCTCCTTCTCCATTCAGAATCTTTCTCTCTCTCTTTCCCTGGGTTTTTCTCTCTGCCTCCCTCTTCATTCCATGGTGCTACCATTAGAATGTCCTCTTCTCCTTCCAGGGTCTGCTTGCAGTCTTCTGGTTTTCTCTTCCAGTTCTTTCTTGGCATTCTTCTTGGAGTTGGGCAGCACCTACTGAACAAGGTCTTTCACAGCATCCAGGGCCTTCACAGCTCTGCTTCCATTAGCAAAAGGGAGGTTGGTTGTGTCTCCTGCACATAGGTCCAGCTGAAGCTGGAATTATTTATTTTAACAAAAATAACATTTTATTTAACATTTATTGTAAAATGTGATGAAGCAGTAATGACTTCTGCTGAATTTCTGCTTGATATAGTCTTATATAGAGCACAGTGGGAGTGAATGCATTTATAAAAGGCAAAGTAAAACAATGTCCCAAATATGTGCATGTTTGCCACTTTAAAATCTTTTTCTCTTGATAATTTCTGGTTTCCAGCTGATGGGGTGAGTTTCTTCTGTTGCTGAGTTCTCTTCTCTGTAGACTTTAATGGTTTTGTCAGCTTCTGCAGTCAGCAGTCGACTTTCAGACTGGTCAAAGGCACATGCAAATATTCCAGCCTCACTGTGCAAAGATCCAGGCTGCACAGCTGCATGCAGTCTTTGGAAATTATAGCCAGTTCTCCAGTCCCAGAGATGCATAGTGCCATTATCTGCTCCAGATACCAGCACCCCCTCTGAATTCACAGCCAGTGTATTAATTATATCATGATGGCCAGAAAGGTTCTGGATGAAGTTTCCATCAGGGAATTTCCACTGTTTAATGTGATCAGGAGAACCAGATGCAAATGTGTATTGTCTTGGATGCACAAGCAGTGCTCTAACTGATTTTTTGTGATTCGTGAGTGTGACACGTGTTTTTCCTGCCACCAAGTCCCATAAACGTATGGTGGTATCATGGCTTCCTGTGATGACCTGTGGTTCTGCAGCTTGACACTTTACTGCAGCCACTGCGCTGGTGTGCCCCACCAAGGTGCGTACACTGACCTTGGACCTCACATCCCACAGGCGTGCAGTAGAATCTCTACCACAAGTCACCAGCACATCAATTGTTGGGTGCAAATCCAAACCATACACTGCACTGAGATGTCCATGGTAGTGTCTGATGACCTTATTGTATTCGAGGTCCCAGCACTTCACCTGTCTATCTTCTCCACAGGAGAAGAGGTATGGACTTCTTGTGCTTACTGTCACCCCTCTGACAGCACTGATATGTCCAGTCAGTGAAAGTTTTAATTGGCCACTAGCCAGGTCCCAGATCTTAATGGTCCTATCAGCAGAACCAGTGACAAACCACTGATTGCCAGGTTCTACTGCAATGCATCTCACCCAGCCTACATGTCCACTGATGACTCTGTAGAGCTTCCATGGTGCATGCCACTGTGGTCTGGGCATTGTAGGTGCCTTTTGGGCCATCACTGCAGCATTCTTGGTGTCACCAGCTTCCATCGTAGCCAAAGCTAACCCAGGTGGCTGTGAAGGTTCAGGAAGTTCAGCATGGGGGTAAATCTCACCTAGGCCAGCTGAAGTGTGTTTTGCATCTCTCCTGAATTGGGAAGGAGGGAGAGCCACAGCCAAGGACTGTGCAGCACATTCACTGGGCATTTTTTGAATCTCAGTATCTGCAGTCAAAGACCCACCAGGTCCTGGTGGATATGGATGTGCACCAGTGACTAGACCTTCCAGTTCTTGTCCTTGATTGGCAGCATGCTGTGTGTGGCCATATGCATCCGCTGCACTCTGAGTGCCTTTCCCTCCAAGGCTGTCTTTCCAGATGGGCATGTGCAACACAGGACCATACTCTGTATGGAGTTTGACGGCCATCTTTCTTTTGTGGCTCTCTTCAGCTAACCGCACTGGTTTTTCATGATCAGCCACAAACATGTCATGGGTCCTCTTCAGAGATCTGAACACAAGTGTGTGCACAGAATGTTTCTGTACCTCCTCCACCATGGTGCTGACCAAGTTGTGTGTGCTGGGCATTGAGAAGGGAGGTGCAAAAGTCCAGATAGAGCTCCCCTGAAGCTGCAAGAGGGTGGGTGAGGCACCTTCGTCCCACTCTTGTCTTCACTGCTGTTGCCTGGCTGAGCCTGGATCAGAGCTGTGAGGAAGGAGAAAAATGAAGTTCTGTGCCCTGCTTGAGCAAGTGACCACCAGGTCAGAGGACAGAGGAGAGGAGCAGAGTGGAGGTCTGCTGGGCTCAGGAATCTGAGGGTATTCCACTCCTCCTGGGCCTTTATATCTTTTCTACCCCCAGACCTGGGAGATGGGAGGGGAGGGACAGAAACTTGTGAACCTGGTTGGGATTCACACCTCAGGAGGGAGGCCCTCTGACATTTGTTGATGGGCATGAGGAAGCACTGACTCAGAAGGCTGGTAGGACTGATGAGGTTTAGGGGCGCTGGGGACCCCAAAATACTGACAGTCTGGGTCCTGCCCTAATGAATTAATCTCAAACCTTTTTAAAGCCAAAGAAAACAAAGTTTATTAAAGATTCACCATCTTGGGTTGGCTCTTAAGAAGCCTAACTACCTGTAAGGCTTGTATTCACAAGTAGGCCAGACAGAACCCCAGCTAGACAGAGTCTGAGCTGGATTGAATCTGAATGCCTTCATAGAGTCAAGATGGAACTGAAAATACCAAAAATCCTATAGGGGTGATCTGCCAGTGCTATGGTAGTCTAGGGTGATGGGAGAAGGGGTTTGAGAAGTCCAAGAAGGGAATGAGTGGTGGAGGGTTGAAAACAGCTGGAGGCAATCAGGAGATATCAGACAATGGAGGGCTTGGGTGGGAAGCAGGTGGGGCAATCCAGAGGTCTTGATAAGGGTGATATGGGAATGACCCTGAGGAATGGGGTTCTGATGGGATCAAGGGTGGGGAGTGCAATGGAGACCTGAGCAGAATGATAATGAAAAGCCCATGGGCTTCCTGAGAGTGCCAGAACAAATGGGAAGATTAGATTTGACTAGGAAAGGACAGATTAAGTGGGAAGAGTTAAGGGGAGCTCAAGGAGGCTCCCAGAGTCTGAACCCCATCAGGAGCTGGATTTGGAGTGATTTCTTCCTTTGATTGTGCACAAATACTGACCTCAGGACTCTATTTCAAAGGGGCTTGTTTTGCCTCCCTGCCCATTAAAAGAAGCTGGGGCAGAGGAAATGGAGTAATCCTGGCACTCCTGGGGCCGATCCATGAAGAGTTAGGCACTGTGCTAAGCTGGGGACACAAATGAGAAAAGAGACAGAAGTAGCATGGCCATGGGAGATATGAGATGTCCTGAGCAGAGCTCCCTCTTTAGCAGGAGGCTTTTGGGTTCATGGCTCTACCCTTCTATCAGAGGCACAGAGGAAAATACTAAGGGGGACTGAGGAGACAGAATTAATTCTCCTCAAGCTTGTTCAGACCCCACCTAAAAATCCAAGAAATTCAAGCAAAATTTGGAAGTCTAGGGTTCTCTACACAGGTTTGATTGGGAATAAATTCCTTGATTCCATTGCCTAAGGCTGATCTATTTAGAAGTACACCCCCCAGGCCCTTCATTAAAATGGGTGCACCTCTCATTATAATACACATTCTTCTCATATATAAGTGATCAAAGCTCATTGGGACCCTCAGGATCTCGCTGTTTCCAGAGCACAGACACTGTGAGCCCACCACCTTGATTCCACTTTGGTCTAAGGCATGGCCAAATGACCTTCCTTTTATTAACAAAATACTAGTATTATTAATGATTAATTACCCAGAAACTATATCTCCTCAATTTTGGAAAAGTGGCCCCTTAAAGTAATTGCCATATAAATCCTCGTCTGTTAATCCTGAAAAGTTTTTTGCACAAATATGCTCTGCTAAATTTTGTCAATGAATTAATTTGTTTATGTTGCTTGTAGAAATTAATCCTTTTTTGGAATTACTTTGAGTGTGATAGTCCAAGAGGTAGATGTTGCTAACAGGGATTAAGCCTAAAAGTGTCAAACATACATTGCCCCATCCCCCTCTCAGCAGATGGTTGTTGAACATTTCTCAGCATACCCTGATCTAATTCCCCTCCAGGGACGAAGTCCAATACTGAGGCTTTTTCTTCTGCAGGAAGTCATGAACCAGTGGCACCTCCAGTGGCAGCATACTCCCATAATCAAAAAGCCACCCAGAACACTTAGGTCACATGAGTGACTTTTATTTAATACCCTGAAATCATTTTCAGACAAACTACCACCTGACTATAAAATCCCTTTTCAGAACATTCCTACTAGTATGTACAGAGTACTTCTGTGCTCCTGAACTTCCCATTGCTATCCTCAGAATTCTTTCTTAGTAGAGAAGCTGGAGCTTTTTGTGATCAGCCATTGGCTGGGAATCCCACCAGTTTCCATTTGCCTGCAGGCTAAGTTTGTTCTGTTGTGAACTCCCATGGAGGTTGGGAGCTAATTCATCCAACTCAATGGCTCTGGGCGTAGCACACTTCCAGGGCCTCCACCCTTCCAGTACAGTTTGGGCCAGGGCTGCTCACACCTGGGCTCTCTCCAGCAGAGACTCTCTCACGCTGCCCTGACTCAGGCTTTGGCCCAGAGGAGGTCTATCTCCATGGGATTGCCAGCTCTCTCCTGCACTCTGGCTTTCTCCCTCAGGGCTAGGAAATGCAAAAGACTCACAACAGTTAACTTTAACGGCCCACTCTGCTCCCATACCTCCCCACACATGTTTCCTCCCACAGCTGTAGCTCTAGCTTGTCTCCTCAGGAATGCTAGTGGGCTAGTGAAGGGAAAGGAGAGGTGATCTCTCAGGGCCCTGCTCTGGGCACCAGGGACACTGCTTCCACTACATTGCTGGCTTGGTTTCTCTCAGGTTGCTGATGTTCCTGGGGCTCCATAGAAACCATAGTGACCACAGCACCATAGCTACACCACAGCTACAGAAAGCAACACCGTAAGTGGCAAACATCCAACATCAATCCCAGGCCCCCAAACCCCATACTTTCCTTTACTCTGCCCATAGTCAGCCAATGAGATACGTTGCAATCCTGCAGACTATGCCAATTGTATTAGCAAACACACTAGTATGCAGGGTGGGCTGCTAGCATAGGTTCTTGATAGGCTTTTAGAAAGGAAGCAGCTTCAAAGGGCTTGATAATTTTACTTTAGACAATGCAGAAAGATACATTACCCAAGAAAGAACAAGCAGAGAAACTAGAAACAAGATATCCAACAGAGAGGGCTCCAACTTTCTAGTAATCTTGCTACACACTTTCTTTGGGGGTAGAACATTTCTTTCAAGAGACACAAAGTTTTTTTTTTGTTTTTTGGTTTTTTTTGTTTGTTTGTTTTATCATTGAGAAGCCATCTCAATCCCTATATGTCTAGTTCTCCCCAGACATCCTGCTTCATGGTAGGGAAATGAAGCAATGGAAATTGGCCCTTGTCTGGGTATAATAAAAGAGTTTTTCATCTTTTCCTTGGAATCAACGAGGTACAACCAGATTTTTGAGTACCTAGTACAGTGGTTTGTTGGTTGGTGTGTTTATGTGAGTATAAAGAAGTTAGGGTAGTTTTGTGAGAAACACACCTGACACTGACGTATCAAGGAAACCTGATTGGAGTTCAGAGCACAGTGGACCCCACTCCCCTATGGGAGAGGGAGAGGGAGAGGGAGAGGGAGAGGGAGAGGGAGAGGGAGAGGGAGAGGGAGAGGGAGAGGGAGAGGGAGAGGGAGAGGGAGAGGGAGAGGGAGAGGGAGAGGGAGAGGGAGAGGGAGAGGGAGAGGGAGAGGGAGAGGGAGAGGGAGAGGGAGAGGGAGAGGGAGAGGGAGAGGGAGAGGGAGAGGGAGAGGGAGAGGGAGAGGGAGAGGGAGAGGGAGAGGGAGAGGGAGAGGGAGAGGGAGAGGGAGAGGGAGAGGGAGAGGGAGAGGGAGAGGGAGAGGGAGAGGGAGAGGGAGAGGGAGAGGGAGAGGGAGAGGGAGAGGGAGAGGGAGAGGGAGAGGGAGAGGGAGAGGGAGAGGGAGAGGGAGAGGGAGAGGGAGAGGGAGAGGGAGAGAGGGAGAGGGAGAGGAGAGGGAGAGGGAGAGGGAGAGGGAGAGGGAGAGGGAGAGGGAGAGGGAGAGGGAGAGGGAGAGGGAGAGGGAGAGGGAGAGGGAGAGGGAGAGGAACATTTTTACGTTACTGCAGTACAGACCCTCCCATCAGACAACTCTTTTGGGTTACAATCTTTTGACACTCCCACTGTACGTCATTAAGCAAGGGCAGTTGGATTTTTAGGTAGCCCTGCCAGTGACCCCAGCTAGTTTAATCTGAGCTCTTACCACAAAAAACTGGAAATTTCTATTCTGTGGAGACAAAACTCTTTTCTTTGATAGATTTACCATTTTACTGCAAGGGAGAGAGTTTGTAGGAAAGACTTTCTACTAAAAGGTCCAAAGTAAGGTATCCATGTAATTTTCCAAGGGTTTTATTCTTATTTTCTCCTCAAAACAAATTCTGCAGAGTGATACCCAAAAGCTCCCTGAGATATTTCAACATTTATTTAAAAAATTCAAACCATCATTTGGCAATTTACAATAGAGAAATTACATTTTACTCAAAATTTAGTCTCTAATTAGCTTTATGAATTCCTGCAGATGAGGAACAATAATCCCTTTCTTTCTTATCTGTCTTTATCTCTGCAATCCAGCATGTAAGAATGAGGGAGAGAGGGAGAGAGAGAGAGAGAGAGAAACTTCTGAAGACTTCGAAAATTCCTCACAAAAATATTTTAACTTTATCTTCCAGCTGAAGAGGCCACAGAAAGTAGTTTGAGACACACAAAACAAAGACAACCTGACAAGACAGACACATACAAGTACTCACCGTCTTATTTACTATTGAAAGTTGAATAGTAAGTCCCTGCTTGAGTTAGGAGAGATATTTAAAAACCCCAGCCCTCTCCTAACAAAGTGTTTTCTTAAGAGTTCAGGGCTTTCCTTGAGCTTTATCTTTAGTCATTCACTTTTGAATGGGAAAGCCCCCTTGTTCCAGGTTAAGAAGAATTTCCCTCAAGGGGTGTCCTATGGTACCCTCTCATCAGGGAGCACTACTGTAAAAGAAGGTACTTTTCAGTTGTGGTTCAGAAGATATGGAGGGTCCAGGGACAGGTGGACCTTTTCTGAGAAAGCTCATTGGTAGAACATCCCAGGGAAAGGTACAGTCTTCATGTATGTTTTTACCAGAACACCCCAGGGAAAGGTACAGTCTTCATATAAAGACTCATTATCTCAATGACTTCTTGGTTGCCAAAATTGTTATAATGGGGTTGGGGGGGAAGGAAGAAACCAATGATTTCTTTCACAATGCATGTAGTTACAGAACAGACAGGATCCAGGGCTCTCAGAATCTGGCAAATCCCAAATCCTGGTCTCTGTACAGTAATACACAATTTGGAGAGTATAAAAATTTAGGATATAGGGACTGAGCTACATTGTTCATAATTGGTGGACAAAACCAGAAGACACTCGGTAGAGAAGCACTTTTGCAAGACTTCTTGAGTTGGGTGGCAGTGGAGAGGGGGAGTAATCTTGTGACTTCTTCATACTCAGGTGATTTGAGACCTAACTTCACAAAATACTGTCACAGTAAATGGAGTCAGTAGTGCTATTTTTAATATTACATCTGTAAACTAATGTCTGGTGTTAACTGAGGTAGTTCATTCTACACTTTTTCCCTGGAGGGCTACCTCTGTCTAGCAATACATTCTGGGGAGAAACAGAAGTAGAAAATTCTCCCTTTCCCTCTTGCTATTCAGGGTTACAGATACTGGTTCCCTAGTCCTAGGATGCCTAGTATTTCACACTCAGATATGAGATCAAAAGCTACACCTATTTCCTTATCCTGCAAAAACCAGCTGATTCCTTGTTCAAAAGAGATTGTTTCTAAACTTCTAAAAGCATGGCAGCACTGGGACAAAGGTTAGGAACATTATAGCAGATGATGCTCAAGACAGTCAAGGACTGTCAAATCTGCTGTATAAAAATATGGGAAAAAATGAATTCCTATATTTAATCATCTCAAATCTAAGTGACTGATCACTCCTGTTACAACTCTCTTCTTTCAGCACAAGTGTCATTGTCACCAGTGGACAGCTCATCCCATTATTATGTTCCATCTATGTCAGTCTTTCCAAAGATGTCAGGAAAGGTCAGAATTCCCTTACAACGTTAAAGAACCAGTGCCAAAGACCATCCATCCTCAGTGTTCTGCATCCTCCCAATGATGAAGGCCCCATTCTCCTGGAGAAACCAGAAGCCCTCACACCTTGGCCAAGGTGATGTTGAGGCTTCCATCAGAGGGGGAGAGCTGATGCCCCCAGGTCCTCCCAGGGGAACTTCTTTTTTGGGGGCCCCCTGACACTTTGGTATCAGAGGGCCCTTATGCAAGCTCAGAAGCTACCTGCCACCACCAACTAAGTGTCTTTCTGAGATCAAATCCAGGTCCTGGGCCAGGAGCTTTCCTCTAAAGTCAGTAGTGGCAGCTGCAGGCTGTCAAAGGACCCCAGACTCTGAAGCTCATGGCCAAGGCTGCCTGCAGTCTTCACTTGGCTTTCCCTACCAAGCAGACGAGGACTCTGGACAGCTTCTCCAAAAGCCCCCACTACCTGGGCACTACAGAGAGGTGCAAACTGGCAGGCAAGATACAACTGTCTGAAGTTCAGATAAAAACCTGGTTCCAGAATGGTAGCAGGACTTGAGGCCCCTGACCCTCCTCCAGACTTCCCCCCTCCACCTCTGCACAAGTGATACCCCCAGACCTGCCCTACATACGCCCCAGTTTGGGTAGCTGGATCCCCAGCCTCTGACAGGAGCCGTTTGTTGTTGGCCTGGTCCTCCCACCTCTGCCCCCTCTGCCTTTACCCTCCAGGGTGTGCAAAGCAGCCCCTCCTGCCATCTCATCTAGGTTGGCATGTCTGTGGAGCACCCAGACCAGGGCTCCTTTCTTGAGGGCATTGTGACATTGGAGGCCCTCTCTCCTTTGGGGGTGATGTTGGTAGTGAGGAACAAGGAGAGATAAGGGACAGGAATGGATGAGAAAGGACAACACAGGACTGGAAGCCTCCAGGAGACAAAGTCTAAGATAAGACCTGGTGAAAGATTTCTCCTTCCTCTGGCTTCTGCCCCAGGGAGGTCCTCCAAATAGGAACTTATATATGTATATATGTTGCCAAATTTTTGTCAAAGTACATTATGTACAGAAAGAATTATTTATGGAAGCATTAAAAAATTCTTATGTTTTTATAACATCTGATACAACAAATGAGGTATATTGTCCATGCAGAGCCCTCACATATCTAAGAGACTTCAAAGATCCATACCAACTTTAAGACCCTGGAAAACAATGTAGGCATCTTCAAGCTAATTTTCTGTTTTTCATGGTTTGGGGCATAGAACCAGGTTTCTCCCTAGAGGAAACTTCTCCAGGGATTACACTGGGACTCTACAAAGTAGCAGAGATTAATCTTCAAGAAAAGGTTTTATGAACGAAGATTGTCCTTAGATAGGCCCCTCATATATCTGCCCTGTGTACTGACAAGCTCCATAAGGGCCACAGCTCTGTCTTGTCCAAACTCCATATCTCTTGCAGTCCAGAATTTTACACACTAAATTTCTCAATAAAGTTTTGTTGAACTGAATCTGACATGCCTACCTCACTGTGGAACAGATGGTGCTAAGGGCACCTAAAATTGCCTTGTCTCTCCTTACTTCCTAACCCTCTGACATTTTTGATCCCAGACTGATAAGGCAACATTAACACCTGCCAGCAGTCCAGACTAAACCAGGCTCTCACCTTGTAATGGTCAAAACCCAAGAGAGAATGCCAGAGGCAGAAGTGTCAGGATACAAATTTATTTCAGAGTGAGGAAAACACTTGCAAGCAAGGAAATCTTCCTGAGTAGGAGGGCTTAACATGTTGGGGTACAGGCAATGCTTATAGATATAAGAGGATTGGATTATTACATAATCTTTCTTAGGCCTTGAGTAGCTCTTCCCACAGCAGCCTCATGCTTGGACAATGTAGGTGTTCCTGGGTCCTGTGGGAACAGTCTCGAAGTTGATTGTCTCACAGTGGGGCGCGCACAGTACAGTAGTTGTTAAAAGGAAGAAGGATTGTGAGCAAGTCAAGCAAGACAATGAATGGCTCTCAGGTCCCTGGCATATAGAGGGAGATAAATCCCTCAATAAACACCTGGTGCTGGCAGGTCACTTTGCCAGATGTTGAGATCATGCAGAGCCCCTAGGATTGTTGTTATGCAAAGCTCAGGGCACAGTCTGCTTCAGGGATCTTAGCTCTAGAAGATGTAAAAGAGCTCTGTGTTTGGAACCTATGGTGAGTTCACAGCTCAAGACATCTCATTTCTCCTCTGACCAAGCCACTCTGAGGCATCTCTGAATTTTTTCCTCTCTGTATCCCCAGCTTAGCACAGTGCCTGACACATAGTAGGGCCTTTATATTAACTGACTACTGATGGATGAGCAGCAGGAATGCCAGGGTTACTCCATCTCCTCTGCCCAGCATTTTCTAATGGGCAGGAAGGCAAAGCAAGCCACTTTGAAGTAGGCTCCTGAGTTTAGCATTTGTCTACAATCCAAAGAAGAGAAAACTGAAGAGGGCCCAAATCTAGCTTCCTGGGGTCTGGGCAGTCCTGGTCTTAACAGCCTGAGTCAGTGCTTCCTTACACCCATCAAGAGTTGTCAAAGGTTCTCCTGAGGTGTGAATCCTAACCAGGTTGACACCTCTCAGCCTCTGCCCCCTCCCAGTTCCAGTACCTGGGGGTGGGATAGATAAAAGAAGCCAGGAGAAATGGAACACACTCCAATTGCTGAGCCTAGCAGACATCCACTCTACTCCTTCCTCAAGATCTCTGTTCTGGTGGTGATTTAAGCAGCAGAGAACCCAAAATTTCCCCTCCTAGAAGCTCTCTTCCAAAATCAGTGAAGCAGTGCTTCCCAGGCAGTATGGCTGCCACAGCCTGGAGCCCATCCTTTAGGTTCTGCAAGGAAGCTGCTGATGATGAAGGAGAAGGACAAGACCATAGCAGAATTGGAGACCAGTGAAGAGGTAGATGTGACACCCACTTTTGACAGGATGGGTTTGAGGGAGGACCTGCTGAGAGGCATCTATGCCTATGGTTTTGAGAAACCATCAGCTCCCCCACAACAGCATGCTGTCAAACCAATTGTTCAGGAAGAGATGTCATTGCACAGTCTCAGTCTGGTACAGGCAAAATAGCCACATTTAGCATTTCAGTTCTCCAGTGTCTGGATATTCAAGTGCAAGAAACCCAGGCTTTGATTTTAGCCCTAACCAGGGAATTAGCTGGACAGATTCAAAGGATTCTTCTTGCCCTTGGTGATTACATGAGAGTCCAATGTCATGCCCTTGTTGGGGGGAAAAATGTTGGTGAGGATATCAGGAAATTGGATTATAGGCAACATGTTGTGGCTGGTAAACCAGGGTGTGTATTTGATATGATTTGGCACAGAAGTTTAAGAACCCATGCTGTCAAGATGTTGCTTTTAGATGAAGCTTCACAAAGGCTTCAAAGGACAAGTTTATGATGTGTACAGATGCCTCCAGTTCCTCAGGTCATTTTGATCATTGCCACCAAGGGGGCCACCAAGGAAGTGAGGAAGTTATATAGACAAAGGCCCTCACCTGCCATCCAGACAAAAATCCAGAGAATCCCCAAGCAGCTGAGCTCTTCCACCAGCTCTCCCAGGTCTTGGACATGTTGACAGAAGCTGCAGCCCAGGAAGCCTATGACAAGGGCAGGAAAGCCAAGAAGCAGGAGGCTGAGAGGAATCAGAAACTTGTTAAGAGAAGAAAGAAGGTAAAGCTTGATCTTGTGGCCCAGGAAAGACAAGCCCAGGCCCAAGGGAGGGAGGTGGAGGAGGACAGTGGAAGTAGCAGGACATTAGAAGGAGAGGCCACATGCCTGGAAAATCAAGGCTCCAGGCAGCTGGATGAACAACAGAGGCTGATCCAGGAGCAGGCAGGCCAAGACTGGGAACAGAGTTTCCAAGGAAGGACAGAAAATGCTCAAGGCAAAGCAACACCTAAACTGAAGGTCAAAGGGAAATGTTCCAAAGAGAGTGGGACCAAAGGTAGTTCTTCCAAGGACATCCTTCCTGGAGGATTCTACAGAAGTATGGTAAAGGACTCAGCCTGCTCACCTCCAGAAGGAACACTGGGAGTTCTGGGGTGGAATCTGCCTCTGTCCATGCTGCTGTACTGGCCATCAAGAATGAAGTGGCCCTGGTCAATAAGCCTCTGAAGGTCTCCTGGCTGGAGGGTCAGCCACAGGGAGGGGTAACAAGTGATGGCACCAGGTACTCATTACTGTCCCAGGGTTCCTGCCTGTCAGAGAGAGACTGGGAGAGCCTAGTCATGATGGGCATGCATCAAGCAGCAGAGAGGTAACAGCTGATGGAGATGATGCAGAGGGAGGATGAGGAGGGCATGCCCACATAGCCCTGAAGAACCCATTCCCTCTTCCCTGCTTCCCTCCCTCCTGCTCTCTTTTCTTAAATTAACCACAGTAAGTTTTTTTTTTTTTTAGAAAGAAAAAATCAATAAAGAGGGAGTTTACCACAAGACATCACATTTCTTCCTTAGCCAGGCCATTTTGCGGCATCTGTCTTTTTTCTGATCTGTGTCCCCAGCTTAGCATATTGCCTGACACATAGGAGGGCCTTCATATTGATTGACTACTGATGGATGAGCAGCAGGAATGCCTGAGTTACTCCATCTCTTCTGGCACAGTTTCTTCTATTGGGCAGGGTGGCAGTCAAGCCCCTTTGAAAGAGGCCCCTGAGGTCAGCATGTGTGCACAATCAAAGGAAGAAAAAATTGAAGAGGGTGGCCAAGAATCTGGATACTCAGCCCACATCTGGCTTCCTGGGGTCTGGACAGCCCAGGTCCTACCAGTCTTGTGAGACAGTGCTTTCTCAGACCCATAAACAAATGTCAAAAGGCCAGAATGCATCCCTTTCTATAAAGCAGCACATACAGACAGACACCAATCAACCACTGTACTGGCTACTCAAAAATCTGGTTGCACCTCACTGACTTCAAGGAAGAGGAAAAATTCTTTATTAAGCCAGACACAAGGGTCAATCTGAAGACATTTTGTACAGTCAAACCAGTAAGGCAAGAGGATTTAGAATAGGAAAGGACTTTAGACAAACTATGTGCTTTGTCATTCCTCCATTTTACTGATGGAGAAACATAGATGACCAAACAGGAATAGGCAAGGCACAGACACCCTAAGGATAAAGAAGACAAAACAAAAAGAACTTTATTGAAGCAATATTTTATAGTATTTTTTTTAATTATAACATTCTTGCTATTGTAGCACTTCTCTTGAAGTGATGCTCCTATCCCGTCCATCTCTTGGGAAGAGACTCCTCTGTAGCCCCATTCCTATAATTTGTCCTCCAGACCAACTAGGTTACCAAATGTTTCTATCAAATACATTGCCAAAATTTTCTTCTGAAGTTTGTAGTCACTGTGATTAGATTGAAACTCTCTTTCTTCAGTCCTAGTATGCAATCTGTAAGTCAGTAACATTCTCAATCTGTGTTTTCCACTGTGAAGACGACATTTCTTCTGGCAATGAGAGAACCCCCAAGAACTGATTTTACTGTTATGGGAAGATGGCTATCATATATCTTTTTTTAACAGTTAATTTTATTCTCAGATTCAATACATTTAAGAACTCTTTAAAAATACAAAAAAAAACACTATTTTGAAAGGTCAAAATAAAAAAAAAACTATATTGCTAAAAGAATGATGATTCTGTACCCTCCTGACATCCTCAGAAAGACTGGAATGGATAGTACTTGATGGTAAGATGAGCAATCCACTGGTGACAATGATGTTTGAAAGGATGGAGTTGCAACAAGAAATATCAACCACCTAGATTTGAGAGTAGGGATGTGAATCCCTTTTTCCATATTTTTATCCAGCAGATTTGACTTTCCCTGAATATCTTGAGCTTAGCCTGCTAGCATGATCCTATCCTTTGCCCCAGTGCTGCTATACCTTTGGAAGTTTAGAAACACTCATAGGGACTTTTCAAAAAGGAAGAGCTGGTGTATACAATGTAAGGATATGGTTGTAGCTTTTGATCTCATATCTGAATGCAAAATACCAGGCATAATAGGAGTAGGGGGACCAACATATAATATATACACATACTGGTCCCCCAGTCCTATCATGCCTAGTGTTATTATATGTATATATGTAGTCTTCCCAGAAAAAATGTGTAGCATTGACTATCTCAGTTAAAACCAATCATTAGGTTATAAATGTAATATTAGAAATAGCACTACTGACTCCATTTTGCCTTTATGCATCATTTTATGAAATTAGGTCTCAAAAATCATCTGAGGGTAGAAGTTACAAGATTACTCCCCCTCTCTACAGTCACACAACTCAAGAAATGTGGCGAGACCACCTCTCTCCTGAGTGTCTTCTGATCTCCATCAATTATGATGAAAGTAAAGCCATCCCTATATCCAATATTTCCAATCTCTCCAAACTGTGTGTCACTGTGCAGAGATGAGGATTTGGGCTTCTTGGTATTCTGAGAGCCCTGGAACTTGTCTGTTTTGCAAGTGCATTGTTCAATGCATTGTGCAAGAAATCATTGGTTTCTTCCCCTCCAACCCTCATTCATGATGGTTTTGCCAAGCATGAAGGGATTGAGATTGTGGGTCATTGTGTGATGTCTAGACCTTTGCTCTTGGGTATTCTGGTACAGATTTGTACCAGTGGGCTTCCTCAGCAAAGGTCTCCCTTGTCCCTGGACCTCCATATCTTCCTGAACTACAACCCAAAAGTACCTCCTTAGCTGTTAGTGGATCCTGATGAAGATATCTGGAATCCTGTAGAAGGGATCAAGTTTCTAGCCTCTGTGACCCTGAACCAAGTCCCTCCAACTTCTCTGATATCCAGAAAGTAAAGGCAAAACTCTTAGCTTATATCCAATAACCTATAGAGCCTGGATTCACTGACCCTGCTTTGATAAATTATTTCTGTTCCTAACAGGGTTTAGAAGAACTTAGGGGTCAAATCAGGATGTAAAGCCATGAAAGTTTGTCCTTCTAACTCTATTCTCTCTGTTGGTCTTGAGGAAGCTAACAGCTCTCAAGTATTCTCTCTCCCTCCCCACTCTCAGAATCAGCAGCAACAGTGACAGTAATAGCAGGAGAAGCATCACTTTCATTAGGCAACTCCATGTATCCAAGGAGCCCCTGCCAGAGCCCCAGAGATTCTGCTCACAGCAAACAGGGCTTGGTTTGTCACCCACCATTAAGGAGTGGTCACCCATTGCATTGGTGCTGGGACCCAAATGAGAAGAGAGGAGGTAGCACTGTAGCAGGAGTGAAGTCATGTTCATACACTGTCTTCCTTCCCAAGCTAAGAGAATAGAACCTCAAAGCAAATGAATGGTGATGAAAGAGCATTTCTTTCTGAAAGTTGCACTAGAACATTCCACCCAGATTCTTACTGTGTCTGGAAAATACAAATACTCAACAGTTAACTGCCCTTAAATAACCATTCCCATACCCATATATATTCACTGTGTGTGTGTGTGTGTGTGTGTGTATTCACAGTCATATATACATGAGGGACTCAAAATGGGATAGGAATATTCTGAGGGAATAGATAAAGCTGATCACAGGGCATTGGGATTACTGGCCCTTTATTATCCCTTCGAAATTAATTTTCTTTCTGATCTATATAAGGGGGCAACTAGATGGGGGAAAATGGGTTAAATGCCTGGCCTGCAAGTCTATTAATTTTTTTTTCAATTTCAAATCAAGCTTCAGATACTTAATAGCTCTGTGACCCTGAACATGTCATTTAAGCCTATTTGCCTCAGTTTCCTCAGTCATAAAATGGAGTGGAGAAAGAAATGGCAAACTACTCCATCTTTGCCCAAAAACACAACAACTGCAAAACGAAAAGCCCAAATGGGTTCCCAATGTCTTGGACAGGATTGAAATTAAATGGAAGGAAAAACAACAAAGATACGTATAAGCAAATTTATTTCATTTTATATTAAGTAGAGCTCCAAGTCAGGTTTACAGGAATTCCAAGGGGATAGGGCTGGAAAAAGTTCAAATCAGTCTACATTATGGAAGAAAAGTCTCCAGTTGGTGAGCAGGGAGCCTCTCCTTAATCATGAAGGAGGTGATGCTCATCTTCTTGCAGAGGAAGACTGGCAATTGAAGGTACACAGTCAGGGAACCAGGTGGTGGACTCAGAATTCTCCCCTGGAGAAGTGTTCAGAGACAGGAACAAAAGCAAGAAATGATGAGTCCATTAGACAGAAGGTCATGGGACCTGCTTTGTGCCTGGAAGTGGGGGGCCAATAGAAAAGATGGGTGTGCCAGGCTCTATGAAGAGAATGGTGTAGAACCTCTAAGTGAGGGAGTACCAGAGAACATTTTAAAGGATAAGAGTGCCAGGTGGACATTTTCATTAAACCCCAACCTTGGGGTCAGGGTCTTTCACTCAATGATTCACTGATCTGGGTTAGGGTTAGAAATAGTAATGCCCTTCCTTTTTGATGCTTGCCTGGAACCTGCTTTCAGTGGGTAAGCTGTGAGGAGTATCTGGTGAGAGGGTGTAGCAAAACTGGATCTTTCATCTGAAACCATGGGCCCCAGTAGAGAATTATTACTCTTGCTTTGACTTCTCATGCTGTGGAGAATCCCTCATTTTAAACTTCCAGGGGAGAAGGGAGGGGTAAGTGTGCCATGTACTTGTAAACCCTCCTCCCCTCATACCACAAGGGATTCAAATTATGGCTAAAAAGGTGGCCTTTCCAGGTAGGCAATTTAATATGTTCAGTTCTCAATAGACACTTTTAGATTAGAATAGATTTATCCTATATCAACAGATAGGACAAGCAGAACTCGAGTATGTCTATCTGAGAAGATCATATTTAATATCTAACTTGTCAATAGGTCTCAAAAGGGTAGTAGAACACGACATGAGTCCCATGTCATGACTAGCATATGACAACTCTCTCAAATAGGTGAGTAATAACAATTCACCTCTAATTGTGTGTGGGCTAAAGACAGAATGCCTTCCCTCAAAGATCAAAGGTGTAGTTCACCAAGCTTTGGAATAGCAGTGGTGGGTGGCCAAGCCATTCTTGATCTCTTAACTGGAGTGAATGAAGGGAGAAGAATAAAGGAAGTGAGATACAAACAGTTACGTCAGCACCGACTCTGGGCTTTATTTAGTTCTTTGTCTCAGCTTTTGACATTCTTTACTTAATTGTATCCTGTTCATATTGAATTGAAATGCTACTATTGAGTAGACACTTCAAAGTCTTTTTCGGTCAGAGTCTGAAGAGGATGAGGAGGAGTATGATGACTCCACCTCCTATTTCTTTGCTCTGATGATCTTGGGACCATTTCTTAGATGTTCTCTTAATTCATCTGTTAAGCCTCCAAGACCTATGCAAGTGAAGAAGTTGATGGCAAACCTCATGTTCCTTGGGTCACCTTGGGGGAGTAATCCTTCAAAGAATGGCTGCAATGTTTCATCCTTCAGTCTTGCATTCAGTTTTGCAAGTCCCATATATTCACAGAGCTCTTGAAAAAGTATTTTGACAAAAATTCTGCTGGAAGATGTAGTAGTTTCTTCACTCAGTCTTATACATTCAAGAACACTCCGTGGAAGTAAGTCAGTATACAAGAGGTGAGCAAACATCTTGGCCACATTTCTCAATTTGTTTGTTTCCAATCGATGTATGGTATCATACTGTTCCTTGAAAATAACCTCAAAGGATTCCATGTATTCCTTTTTCAGCATGCAGAAACGCCCTGCCAACAAGCCAAAAAATTTCTCATATGTCCTCAGTTGTGCACAGCAGTCAAGTATCATGTGGCAAAGTTCTTTTGTTTGACTCTCAGGGAACTCCATTTGCAGCAATTTGTGAGCACATTCTTCAAAATCTACACTGGACTGGATGGCAAGATAAATGGTTCGACGAAATGACACCAGATTGCATTCTGTTTGGTCATGGATGGTCACTTTGGGTCCTTCATCTTCATCCCCTTCATCATCTTCTTCCTCACCTTCTTTGCTGCTTCCAGCATCTTGGTCTGTGTTGGAATCACTGTCCCCTTCATCAAGAATTTGTTGCTGAAGAGTTTTGTATTTCTCTTCATTTTCCATAAAATTGGGATCCAGCTTGAAGACATTAAGTGCATCCTCTGGATTATAGTCTTCTTCCAGTGGAAGCATATGAGTGAACTGGTCTTCTTCCTGCACTAGATCAAGTTCTTCTAGAAGAACAGGGTGATGTCTGAATCCATCTTTACGGACTGCAAACATCACTTCAATCATATACTGAACTCGTTTGTCAGTTTGAGATTCATGGAGAATGTTGTGAAGGCATTCAAAGATAGCATTCATGCCCCTAGGTGAGACTTGTGTTAATTTGAGGCCACACTCTTTAAGAAATCCAACTGCTACTTCCACACTAGCATCTGTTGGTCTTTCCAGAAGTAGGGTGAGCATCTCCAGACATAAAACCTCATGTGCCACATTCTGGTTAAGAAGGTGGGCAACAAATTTGGAAGCAGTTAGACAAAGTTGCTTCTCATTTCTTCTGTAGCCCTTTCGAAAATTGAGGACCAGCCTCTTTAGGATCAGCTCTCCAATGTTTGGGAACTTGGAGTTGATAACTGCCACAAGGGCTGCATACACATGGGTAAAGATAGGGGATGCACTTTGTGCCTTCAAGAGAGATCGGCACAGCAGTCCCCTTCCCCTGACTATATTTTCTTGAAGAAGTTCTTGAATGATAACCACTATGTTAGCAGTGTTCACTTTATTAACAAGACCAGTGACTGACTTCTTCAAGGCCTCCCAGCTCATCCTTTGGAAGTCTAAGCTGTTTTTGTCTGTAATCTGTTCTTGCTTCCTCCTGAGCTTGGCAGGAGGAATATAAGCACCAGCTGTTGGAGTGAGGTGTGGCTGCAAGTCATCTTTGCTCTTCTTGGTTGGGGGCTCCTCCTGAGCAGATGAGGTCTGAGCTCTTGCCCTTTTTGTCCTGTTTCTGCCTGGTGAAGGAGATTTTCTGTCCCTTCTCCAATCGGAATTTCTTTCTCTCTCTCTCCCCCTCCCTTGAGATGTCATGGTACTTACATCAGAATGGGCTGCCCTTCTTCCAGCATCTTCTTGCAACATTTTGGTTTTCTTTTCCAGTTCTTTATTGGCCTTCCTCTTAAATCTGGGCAGCAACTGCTGGAGAAGGTTTTGGATATCACCCTGATCCTTGGCAGCTGTGCTTCCACTGGCAAAATGGAAGTTGGTTGTGCCTCCTGAATGTAGGACCAGCTGAAGGTGGATCTCAGCTTTTGTTTCTGCACTGATGTTCTGGCATTGAATGTCCTCATACATGTGGCTGACTGTAAAGTTGTCTTTGCCTTCATGTGTCCAAGCTATCCTTTGTGCCATGAGGTACAGGGTCCCATCCTGCTTCTTGTGCTGCACCTTCTTTACCATGAGTAAAACTTCTGATGAAGGTGCCATGCTGGCAGGAGTCTTGGCCCTAGCCAGGAGAGAGAGTGTATGGATGGAGTGAGCTTCTTTCAGCTTCTGTCTTCACTGGTGTTGTGCCTGACTGAGGAGGGCTTCAAGGAAGGGGAAAAGTGGGTTTCTGTGCCCTGCTGCTGCTGCTTAAGTCACCACCCAGACAGAGGACAGAGGGTGGGAGCAGAGTTGAGGTCTGCTAGGCTCATAAAACTGAGTATGTTCCAGTCCCCTCCTGGGCCCTTTTATCCTTCCCACCCACAGGTCTGGGAGATGGGAGGGGAGGGACATAGACTTGTGAACTAGGTTAGGATTCACACCTCAGGATGCCCTTTTACATTTGTTGATGGGTGTGAGGAAGCCCTGAATCAAAAGAGGGTAGCACCTGGATTGCCAAGACCCCAGGGAAGCTAGATTTGGGCTGAGTATCCAAATTCTTGGCCACCCTCTTCAATTTTCTCTGCCTTTGATTGTGTACAAATGCGGACCTCAGTAGACTCTTTCAAAGTGCCTCCCTGCCAATTAAAATAACCTGTGGTCCAGTAGATGGAGTGTAACCCTGGCTCTCCTACTGCTCATCAGTCAGTATGAAGGCCCTACTATGTGTCAGGCACTGTGCTATATTGGGGATGAAAATAAGAAAAAAAAAAAAAGACAGACATATCTCAGGGGGGGTCTGGCCAGGGATGAAATGAGATGTCCTGAGGTGAGCTGAGCTCCCCCTTTAAGCTAGAGATTTGGCTCTACCTTTCTATCAGAGGGGCAGAGGAAAGGTGCTAATGTGGACTGAGGAGACACAATTCTCTCCTCAATCTTCTAAAGACCCCACCTGACATTCCAAAGAATTTAAGCAAAGGTTGAGAAGGCCAGTCTTCTGTTGCAACTTTGACTGGGGGCAAATTCTTTGATTCAATTGCCTAAGGCTGAGCAATTCAGAAATACATCCTCCAGACCTATTCAATATCTCTACCTATATATATCCTATGTACATATAATATATACCATATATATGTATAATATACATATATATCTTCTATATCTGTATCCTGTGCATATCTATATCCTATGTGCATTCATGCACATATATCTATATACTCTATTTCCCATGTACATATATGTACACACACACACAATATATATATATATATATATATACACAAGTCAAATAGGAAAATATATCCTATATTTATATCCTGTCCAAACTATATGTTACTGTTCAGAGAGCAGGATTTGAGATTCTTGTCATTCTGAGAGCCCTGGATCCTGTCTGTTTGGCAACTACATGCATTGTGAAAGGAATCATTGGTTTCTTCCCCAACACCCCTGTTCGTAATGGTTTTGCCAACCATGAAGGGACTGAGATTGTAAGTCTTTGTGTGATGGCTGGACCTTTTTCCTAGGGTGCTCTGGTAAAGATTTCTACCAGTGGACTTCCTCAGCAGAGGGCTACTTCATATTCTCCTGAAACATAAGCAAAAAGAACCTCCTTAGAGGATAGTGGTCAGTGACGAAGGTGCTATACGACACCCCCCTTCCAGAAATTCTTATTAGCCAAGAAACAGGGGAAATTTCCCATTGAAAAGGAATCACCAAGGCTTTCCTTGAGTTTTATCCTCAAACTCTTTAGAAACTATTTTGTAGAAGAGTGGTGGAATTTCAAAATAGCTCTCCCTACTCAAGTAGTGACTTACTATTTAACTTTCAGCAGCAAATCAGAAGCTAAGTACTCTTTTGTCTTGTCACATTAGCTATATTTTGTGTGGCCTCTTCATTCACAAGAAAATGTTAAAATATTATTCTGAGGAATTTTCAAAATCTTTAGAAGTTTCTCCCTCTCCTTCTCCCTCTCTGTATTTCTAACTTTTATAGGTTGAATTGCAGAGATAAAGTCAGATAAGAAACAAAGGGATCTTTCTTCCCAGCCTGCAGAATTTTATAAAACTATAGACTAAATTTGTGACTAAAATATAGTTTTCTCTACTGTAAATTTCCAAATTGTGATTTGAATTTTTTACATAAATGTTGAAGTATCTCAGGGAGTTTTGGAGGTATCACTACATAGAATTTGTTTTAAGGAGAAAATAAGAATAAAACTTCTGAAAGTTACATGGAAACAGTACTTTAGACCGCTTAGCACAGAGTGGTAGGTTTATTATTTTACTGCAAGGTAGGGAGGTGATTTTGACCAGGTTCAGATTCTAGGAACCTCCTAGTTCTGATAGAACCAGGAACCCAAAAGTTCTGATAAGCAGAGTAGAACCAGGAACCCAAAACCCTCCAGCTAGAGAGAGAGCTCAGAGGACTTCATCGGGATCACTTCACTTAGGCTCCTGGGTTTGTAATTCTAGGAAGAAAACTTCAGTTTCAGCATCAGGACCATGGCAGTGACCAAGTTGTTGCTGCAAGTGGACCTGTATGCTCTCCTGGGAGTCAGGGAGAAGGTGGCCACCAAAGAGATGAAGAAAGCATTTCCCAAGAAGTTCCTAACCTGTCATCCAGACAAAAATCCAGAGAATCCCCAAGCAGCTGAGCTCTTCCACCAGCTCTCCCAGGCCTTGGGGGTATTGACAGAAGCTGCAGCCCAGGCAGCCTATGACAAAGGCAGGAAAGCCAAGAAGTAGGAGGCTGAGAGGAATCAGAAACTTGATGAGAGAAGAAAGAAGGTAAAGCTTGATCTTGTGGCCCAGGAGAGGCAAGCCCAGGCCCGAGGGAGGTGAGGTGGAGGAGGACAGTGGAAGTACCAGGACATTAGAAGGAGAGGTTTCATGCCTACAGGAATAAGGCACCAGGGTGCTAGAAGGACAACAGAGGCTGATCCAGGAGCAGACAGGCCAAGACTGGGAACAGAGATTCCAAGAAGGCCAGAACATCCTGAAGGCAAAGCAACACCTAAACTGAAGGTAAAGTGGAAATGTCCCAAAGAGGATGAGAACAAAGGTGGTTACTCCAAGGACCTCCTCTTGAGGATTCTGCAGGAGTATGGTGAAATGCTCAGCCTGCTCATCTCCAGTAAGAAGCCTGGGAGGGCTGCGGTGGAATTTGCTTCTGTACTGGCCAACAACGAGGTCGACGTGGTCAGTAACACTCTGAAGGTCTCCTGACTGAAGGGTCAGCCGCAGGGGGCAGGGAGCATCCTTGGCACCAGCCCCTCAGAACTCTCCCAGGGCTCCCTACTGACAGAGAGGGACTATGAGTGGAAAGAAGGTCATTCTACCCCACCCTCTGCACCCTCTGCAGCTTCATAGGAGCTCTACCTGTACTTCTGTACCTCCTTCCTTAGCGCTAGGGGTAGGCAATGTGGTTTGAGTCATGGTGAAGGAGGTACGGAAACATTCTGTGCACATGCTTTTGGTCACATGACTGAAGAGGACTCAGGACATGTTTGCGGCTGATAATGCAAAACCAGTACAGTTTGATAAAGAAGTCACAACCTAAAGATGGCTGTCAAACTTCATACAGAGTACAATCCCATGCTGGACATGAATATTTGGGAAGAAAATCTTAGGAAGAAAGGTTCTCAGAGTGCACTGGAGGCATATCAGCATAAGCAGTATCATGCCAATTAAGAACAAGAAATGGAACATTTAATAATTGGTGCACATCCATATCCACCAATGAGAAATTTTGCCCTGGAGTTCCATAATTCTCTGTCCATTGGACTCTCATCATTGCTGGCTGCTGTTCCTATCTGAGCATTTGTGCAGGGAGGAATTCTCAACCCACCACTGGGTTCCCTGGCTGTGAGCCTTCAATTGGCAGCCTTCCCCTGCAATAGTAAGCATCACCTCCTTCATGATGAAGAAGGGGTTCCATGCTCACTAACTGGAGACTTTTCTTCCCCAGTGTAAGCTGATGTGGACTTTTTCCAGTCCTCTTGGAATTTCTGTAAATGCATCTTGGAGCTCCTTTTGATATAAAATTAAATAAACTTTATCTTTCACTGTGCTTATACATATTTTGAATATTTTTCATTTCATTTCAATCCTGTCCAACAATTTGGGACTGATTTTGGATTTTTTTCTTTTTAGTTGTTTTTTTAATGATGATAATGTAAGGGTTTGCCATTTATTCTCCACCCTATTGTATGGATGAGGAAACTGAGGCAAACAGGGTTAAAATGTTTTGTTCAGGGTCACAGAGTTACTAAGTGTCTGAGGCTATATTTGAAGAAAAAAAAAAAAGAGAGACTTCCTGACTCTAGGACAGGTCTTTTAATCCATTTCCCCCCCTTTAACTGCCACCTTATGCACATCAGAAATAAAGTTAATTTCATAGGAATAACAAAATTATTTGGGTATGAGAATGACTATTAAGGACATTTAACTCTAGACTGTCTCCTCTAGGCACAGTGAGGATCTGGGTAGAATATTCTAATACAGAATTCAGAAAGAAATGCTCTTTCATCACCATTGATTTGGTGTCAGGTTCTATTCACACTTTTCATTTATCTCTAGGATGGGTCTCTACCCTGTGAAGGAAGACATTGTATGAATATGGCTTCATTCCTACTACAGTGATTCCTCCCCTCTCTTCTCCATATGGGGCCCAGCACCAATGTAATGGGTGAGAACTTCTCAATGGTGGGAGAAAAACCAACCTCTGTTTTCTGTAAACAGAATCTCTGGGTCTCTACCTGGGGGGCTCCTTGGATAGATGGAGTTGCCTAATGAAGATGGTGCTACTGCTGTCACAGCTGACTCTGAGGAGGAACAGGAAGAAAGTACTTGAGGATTATTAGCTACTTCCAGGACAAAAGAGAGCACAGATTTGGAAGTACAATGTTTCCCAGTTTTACATTCTGTTTGCCCCTCTAAGTCCTTCTAAACTGTTAGGAATAGAAATAACTCACCAAAACTGGGTCAGTGAATCCAGGCTCTCTAGATTCCTTTCATCTAAGCTAAGTTTTGTCTTCAGTTTCTGGGGAATCAGAGAAGTTGAAGGACTTGTTCAGGGTCACAGAGGCAGAAACTTGGTCCCACCATTGGGATTCCAGGTGCCCTCCTCAGGGACCTCTAAGGAGGCACTTTTTTGTTGTGGTCCAGGAGGATATGGTGATCCAGGAACACTGGAACCTTTGCTGAGGAAGTACACAGATTGAAATCTTTACTGGAATCCATTAGAGAAAATTCATCCAGCTGTCACACAAAGGACTTACTATCTCAATCCCTTCATGGTTGCCAAAATTGTTATGATGGGGGGGAAGAAATCAAAGATGTAACGATGTAAGTAAGTTACAAAATATACAGGATCCAGGGCTCTCAGAGTGCTCCAAATCCTAGTCTCTGTACAGTAATACACAGTTCACAGAGAATGAAAATGTAGGATATAGGGGTTGATATACTTTGTTCATAACTGGTGGAGAAGACCAGAAGACACTCAGGAGAGCAGTGACTTCTCAAGATTTCTTGAGTTGGGTGACAGTGGAGAGGGGGAGAGATCTTGTGGTTTCTCCAAAGTCAGGTGATTTGAGACCTAACTTCACAAAATGCTGGATGAAGGTAAAATGGATTCAGCAGTGTTATTTTTAATATTACTTCTATAAACTAGTGACTGGTGTTAACTGAGATAGTCCATGCTACACATTTTTTTTTCCTGGAGGAATACCTCTATATTGGAATACTTTCTAGGAGGAAATAGCAGTGGAAAATCCTCCCTTTTCCTCCTGTCATTCAGGGCTAAACATACTGGTCCCCTAGTCCTTGCATGCCTGGTATTTCACATTCAGATATGAGATTAAAAGCTACAACCATTTCCTTACCCTGCACCACACACCAAATGATTCCTCACTGAAAAGACCATAAGACTATTTATAAACTTCCAAAAGTATGGCAGCACTGGGGCAAAGGATAGGAACATGCTAGCAGACTATGCTCAAGACATCCAGGGAAGTCAAATCTGCTGGATAAAAATATGGAAAAGGGATTCACATCCCTACTTTCCAGTTGAAGTGGTTTGATTATTCCTATTGCAACTGGATTCTTTCAACACAAGTGCCATTGTCATCAGTGGACAATTCATTCCATTACCATGTTCCATAATAAACTTTATACACAGCAGTTCAGGCAACTGCTGAGGAAGATATGAAGGACCCCAGGGTTGGAGGCTTTCACCCCTTGGATGCTCTCTGCATCCTGAGCAGCTCCAGAAGATGCTGCAGGGATCTCTGCAGCCACTGGGCTTGGGAGCTGATGCACATTCTAGAGTGAGAGGAGTTGTGGTTAAACTTGAAAATGGGGAGGTAAATTAAGGCAGAACAAAATGAACTGAACTGCATGCATATGTGTGCACACACATACAGAGACATATACATATATTCATTTTTAAAATGACACTTTGTGGCTGATGGCCTGTGTCCCCACACAGCTTGGTGATGTGGTAAAGAAGAAAGACACAGGCAGGCGAAAGAAGATAGGACAACTCCGTTTATTGAACCTAGGGTCAGTGTATTTATAGACAAACTGCAAGCCGAGGTGACATTCTGCTTGTCTCCTGTCCTAAGAGATTTGGCCAGTCTTATTGTCTTTAAAGACTGTTAGCCTAAAGGGCATGTATTTTGCATATCCCTTGTATTCTGCAGTTGTCTTGTTTGTCTCAGAGACAGCAACATCTGGGGGGCGTGGAGAGTCGTTCTGGATGATAATGAGCACAGTCTCAAAGAACAGTTTCCCTGAAGGTCTCTCCTGAACTTGTCAACAGCACTCCATCCTGGCCCTCAACAACACTTGACTGCAGTTATTCAGGAGCTGCTTTTGATTTCCATTATGAGGTGCTTACAGAAATAAAAAGTAACTTTTAAAAAGAAGTTACAACAACAAGAGCTTGATGGAGACTTAAGATTTGAAAGATAAAGTGAGACAGGAAGAAAGACCGACAACTTTGCAGAGAAAAAGGGATTCTGAGTGGACATCAGCTGTTCTTCAAACCAATGGAGGATCAGAACCTGTTACAAAGATAAGCCACTTCATACTTCCTGCAGCTCAGATTTCAGTCGCAGAACATCAGAAAGGTGAACATGTTGGCCAAGCGAGTGAAACTGCATATCGAACAGCAGAGGCACATGGCAGCATGAGTTCTGCTTCTAGTGCTCATTCGTCTGAGTATCATGTTACTAACAATAGTGTGGCTCTGAGGAGGATTCCCATACCTCCAGTTCTCCAAGAGCAAATTCTGCAAGAAACACAGAACATAATGGCTTTTACCAGTGTGGACACCCCACCAAAAGGTGGTCTTCATACCCCATTGCATGGGAGTGACTTCTCTGGTGTGACTCCTCAAGGACAGATCCTTCAGACACCAGACACAGTCTTAGTTACCTCATTCAGGATTCGTTCTCACAGAGGGGAAGAGATGACTCCTCAACCAGTTCTTGGCTGTAGCCCTGGCAGAATTCCTCTAAGGGACAAGCTAAACATAAATCCTGAAGAGGGATTGGCAGATTACAGTGATCCCTGGCATATGTGAAGGAAGTGGAGAGACTCTCCTGAGCATCTCTGTTTAGGGTTGATGGGCCTTCCTCCTCCTAAAAATGACTTTAAGATTGTTCTGTATCTGAAATTTCAGTGATTTGTGTCCTTCCAAACATACACAACTTTTTCAGCAGACTTTCAAGAAAATACTTAAAGACAAATTTCATTGCATTTTGCCACTTAATCAGAAAATAAAATATGGTGTTAATGAAGATGTTTGTGTTTTGTCTTCAGTCTCCTTAGGGTGACTGTGCCCTGTCAGATCCTCCTTATTCATCTCTGGCACTCAGTTTCACCATCAGTAAAATGGAGCTCTAGTAAAACACATAGTTTGTCTAAAATCCTTTCCTTTTACAAATCCTCTTACCTTAATGGTCTGGGCACAAAAGTATTCTGGAGTATACAAAATGTCTTTAAATTGGCCCTTGTCTGAGGCTAACAATAAAGTTTTCCTCTTTTCCTTGAAGTCCTCGAGTAGATTTTTGAGTAGCCAGGTGGGTGGTGAGTTTGTTTTGTTTTTGCTTTTTGGACACAACTGAAGGGGCAAGAATGAAAATGATTCTAAGAAGGAAGCAGCAGCACCAAGGAGGAAAAGGAGCAGCATTATTTGGAGTTGGTTGCATGAGCTCTCCATGTTGGATGGTCCCTCTAATTCAGTTTTGAATAGGGAACAGTATGATTCAGCGAGAGCAAAATGTACTGCCCAGAGTAAGATGGGTAAGCTCTTCAGTTTCAGTACGGCATGGACAACGACTGCAAGATCAGCTCTCCTCAGCCCTGAGGAAGCTACATCTTTTTCTAGGGTCAGACTTGCTGCAGGGATGGAGGACAGCCGTGCCTCAGCTTACCTTTTTATCCCAGCAAGGAGGCTGTGGTCACTGCATGCAGCCTTCTTTTAAAGACTTGGGTCTTTTTCCTGGGACTGTAGTGTCAAGATGACCTCCCTCAATTTCTCTCAGAACGCTTTACTTTAAGAAATAAATTGTCTCTGGAACTTTGCTTTTTTATTTACTTTGAAAAATTGACTTTGGTAAATGTAAATATTATAGAAATAAAACATAAAAACCAATGTGTCCATGTGTTGCAGTCCCTTCCCCCTCCCCCCTTCCCAGTCAGTCAGGCCTTATATTTGTTAAAAGAGTAAGAAAAAAAACAAACAACTGTTCGGCAAAATTTGGCAGCATATCAAAAAGCTAAACAAAATAAAATTGCATAAAAGCCAAACCAAGATGCTATTAGTCCAACTCCACCGTCTTGTCATGTTGACTCTATACTTTCAGCTCAGCTGACCATAACTATGGTCTGTGCCCTTACTATCAGAGAACATAAACTTGAATTCCCTCCAGTCTTTTCTACTAACTCGGGTGATTCCAGTTTTATCAAGCTCTTCATGACAGTGAATTCATGGAATTGAGCGGGGGGGAGGGGGGGATACTGGATCTGGAAGAAGAGAACTTGGATTCAAATCCTGTTTTGCCTTGGTGTGACCTTAAGGAAGTCACTTCACCTAATTCCAGGGGCTCTCAGGGACCATCTGATTGACTCCTCTCATGTCACAGCTGAGGAAACTGTTCCAGTGACAGTGACTCCTAGTCCTGAGGTGGATTCCTGGGCACTGCCATTACTTTGCCTCCTACCAAGATCGCTTTGCCTCTGCCATGGAACTGTCTGCTCCACACTTGCTGAGGAAGTGGCAATTAGTGCTAGTCATATTGGGGTTCACAGCTCCATTGTCAAGAGCACCTTTATACTTGCCCCATCTCTTGTGCTTCATACCTCTGGCCTGAACTGAGAACCCTTTAGATATATTCCTCACCAGTGAGAATGGTGGAAAGAGGAGAATCTTCATAACCCATGGAAATAGTCATAAAGGAAAAGAGGGATCTTAAACATTATGGAGATCTTGTTTTTATATCACATATGTTTCCAAAACATACCCAAATCTGCCTTTCCAATTGATCACAGCCTCTTCTCAGACTTATCTCCTGAGACAGATTTAAAGAAGATGCTTGGCAGGTACCCTAGCTGGCTTTAAATTAGCTTCTAAAGTGATGATCCCCTCCCAAGGAAATGGGCCAACACAACTTGCTGGCATTGCAGGAATGCAGTCCTCATGTCTGGGATCCACACCACGCTGCCCACACCTCCATCACAGTGCACATCAGCTCAAGGCCTCCTCCACCCTCTGCCCTTCCCTTTCCTCTACCTCAGACACCCATAACTGATCAAAACCATACTAACAGAAGAGTCTTGAAGTTCTAGGCACCAGAGCTGCAATTCAGCCATTAATTGCATTCCAAGTAGGAGTTCAGTTCAGAACATTTCATTTCTCACCTGGCTGCACTACTAACACATCCAGCTTTTCCCCTATTCCCCAGGAAGCTCATTGAAAAAAAAAATCACATTACTCTAACAAGATCCAATCAACCTTGGCACCACCCCTTCATCATGAAGAGCTCAAATAAAGATATTCCTAAGAAGTTGCTGAGAATACCTTCCTCGATGAGTGTATCAGGCACATATAATGTTACACTGGCCAAAGCAGACTATGGAAACCATAGAAGATTTGGAAATCCCAATGAAGCCTGCTTTCTTGGGTCAGCTAAGATGTAGCCAAAGCCTGGAAAGAGTTTCTACTTTGGATTTTCTACTGGAGGCCCAATAACTTATGATATAAAAATTATTTAAACAGCCTGTGAAAACTCCTACATGTAGTAGCCAGGTAGATGACTCATTCAGCTAAGGCAGATTGAACCATGGATCTGATACTTTGACGTTTTCTCTATATTTTCATAGGATTTAGATCTGAAGAGAATCACAGCAACCACATGGTCTCACTTCACAGAGGAGGCAATTAAGGTCAGTGAGTGGGGAGTGATTTGCCTAAGTTCCCTATACCTAGCAGGTAACAAAGCCAGCATTTGAATCCAAGCCCATTGTACTGTAGGCCATGTTGCCTTCCCTAGTTTGCTCCCTAGACTACCGACGGCATGAAGGAGCATGCCTTCAGTTTGTAGCCCAATTTCTCCATTACACAGAACTTCATATGATATTTGCTTTACATCTAGCTGCTTCCGTCTCTTCCTTTGTAGGATTCCCTATGTGGGAATTTATGATATATTCACAAAACAAAGGCAAAATGAGAGGGTGGAATTGGTGAAAAATATTGGCAAAGATATGAGATACATAATAACTTCAAGGAAGGCATCCACTCCAGATCAAATCCAGATTAAATTTCTTACAATGTTGGTTGGGGTCTGGACAGGATTGAGGAGAGAATTAATTGTCTCTTCAGTCCCCCCCTAAGCAGCCTCCTCCACCCCTCTGATAGAGGGAGGAGAACCAGGAACTCAAAAGCTTTCAGCTAAAGAGGGAGTTCACAATCAGGAAATTTCATTTCTCCCTTGGCCAGGACAGTTCTAGGCATCTCTATTTTTTTTCCTATCTGCATCACCAGCTTAGCACAGTGTTTGAAACATGTGAAGTCTCTATAGAGTAGTAATATTTCAATTCAGTATTAATAGGATACATTTATCCAAAGATATAAAAAGCAGGAAATAAATTCTGACCTAACTTCTCATATCTCACCTACTCAATTTTCCCTTCATTCAACTCTAGTCAAGAGACTGAGGGGAGACATTCTTTCACCCATTCACAATTATGGGCTATTTGATAGTTATCATCTGTTTGAAAGAGCTGCCATATTATAAAGCCATCATATGGAACTTGATTCAGGTGCTCTTCTGCCATTTTGAGACATCTCCAGGTTAGATATGAAATATGACCTTCTCAATAGTCAGACATATTCAAGCCCTGCCTGATGTTAGGATAAGATTCTGGACTGAAAATGCCCATTAAGGAACTGAACAGATAATATACCCTACCTGTAAAGACCCCCTTTTTACTCATAGCTTGAATCCCTGGTGGTAGGAAAGGGGAGGTTTTAGAAGTACATGGCACTTTCACTTCTCACTTTTCCCCTGGAAGTATAAAATGGGGGAGTCTCAACAGCTTAAAAGAAGCAACAGAAAGAATAGCAACTCTCGACTGGAGCCCAGGACATCAGCTGAAGGATCCAGCATTGACTCACCCTCTCCCAGAAGCTCACCCACTAAATGAAGTTTCAGGCCAAAGGTCAAGAAGGAAGAGCATTACTATTTCCAAAATGCATCCAGATCATTGAAGAATAGAGTGAAAGACCCTGAGGCTAGGGTTGGGCTGTTCCCAGAGTATCCCCCTGGCCCTCTTGTCTTTCACAATGTTCCCCAGCACTCCTTCACTTAGAGGTTCAACCCCATTCTCTTCAAAGAGCCTACCACATCCCTCCTTTCTCCTGTCCCTCCACGTCCAGGTACAAAGGCTTGTCCCATGTCTCTCTGATCAGTGGATTCTCATCATTGCTTCCTGCTGTTCTTGTCTCTGAGCATTTCTCTGGGGAGGAATTTTCTTTTTTTGTTAATGTTAAATTTATTTATTTTCAGTTTTCAATAGTCACTTCTATAAGAGTTTTAAATTTTCTCTCCCTCCTTCCACCCTCACTCCCCAAGGTGGCATGCAATCCAATATGGACTCTATATATACATTCCTCTTAAACACATTTTCACGAGTCATGTTGCATAAAAAATTGTAACGAATGGGAGAAACTATGAAAAATAAGGCAAAAGAGAAAAGAGTCTGTTACATTCGGCAATCCAACTCCATAATTCTTTCTCTGGATATGGATGGCATTTTCCATCATGAGTCCTTTGGAAAAGTTTTAGGTCTTAGAATTGCTGAGAAGGGCTAAATCTATCAAAATCAGTCCTTACATACTGTGGCTGTTACTGTGTACAATGTTCTCCTGGTTCTTCTCTCTCCACTCAGGATCAGTTCATATAAGTCTTTACAGGTTTTCCTGAAGTCTGCCTACTCATCATTTGTGATATCACAATAGTATTCCATTATATTAGTATGACAATTTGTTCAGTCATTCCCCAATTGATGTATATCCCTTCAATTTCCAGTTCTTGGCCACCACAAAAAGAGCTGCTATATGGGACCTTTTTCCATTTTCATAATGTCTTTGGGATACAGCCTTCAAAGTGATATATTGCTGGGTCAAAGGGTATGCATAATTTTGTAGCCCTTTGGGTATAATTCCAAATTGCTCTCTAGAATGGTTTGATCAACTCACAGCTTCACTAACAATGAATTAATGTTCCAACTCTCCCATATCTTCTCCAACATTTAGCATTTTCCTGTTTTGTCAGGTTAGCCAATCTGATAGGTGTAATATGGTACCCTCAGAGTTGTTTTGATTTGCATCTCTCTAATCAATGATGAATTAGAACATTTTTTTCATGACTATAAATAGCTTTAATTTCTTCCTCTAAAAACTGCCTGTTCATATCCTTTGACCATTTATCAATTGGGGAATGACTTTGTATTCTTGTAAATTTGACTCAGTTCCCTATATATTTTAGAAATGAAGCCCTTATCAGATATACCAGTTGTAAAAAATTGTTCCAGTTTTCTGTGCCCCTCCTAATCTGAGTTGCATTGACTTTGTTCCAAAACTTTACATTTTAATGTTATCAAAATTATCCATTTTGCATTTCATAATGTTCTCTATCTCCTGTTTGGTCATAGATTCTTCCATTCCAGGGAGGCATTCAACACACCACCAGGTTCCCTTACTGTGGGCCTTCAATTACCAGCCTTCCCCTACAACAGGATAAACACCACCTAGTTCGTGATGAAGGAGAGGCTGCCTCCTTACCAGCTGGAAATCTGCCTTCCATCACATAAGCTGATTTGAACTTTTTCCAGTCCTATCCACTTGGAATTTCTATAAACCTGACTTTGAGTTCCAGTTGACATGAAATGAAATAAATTTTATCTCTCACTGTGCTTATATGTATTTTTGTTGTTTTTCATTTCGGTCTTGTCCAACACTTTGATCTAATTTGGGTTTTTTGTTTGTTTCTGGTTTGTGTTGGTGTGTGTGTGTGTGTGTGTGTGTGTTTTGCAAAGATGATGAAGTGGTTTGCTATTTCCTTCTCTACCCCATTTTATGGATGAGAAAACTGAGGCAAATAGGGTTAAATAACTTGTCCAGGGTCACAGAGTGGTAAGGAAAAAAAAAAAAAAGGTAAGATTTCCTGACTCCAGGCCAGGTATTTTATTCATTTCCCCCATGGAGCTGCCCCCCTTATGCACATGAGAAATAAAATTAATTCCAAAGGAATAATAAAATTAGTTTCCCAGGATTCCTAATGCCCTGTGATCAACTTCTTCCACTCTCAAATAATATTCCTATTCCAGACTTGGAATCCCTGATGTATATATGGACTGTCCATATATGACTAATATATATATATGGGTATGAGAATGGCAACTTAAGGGCAGTTAGCTCTTGAGTGTTTGTCTCTTCCAGACACAGTGAGCATCTGGGCAGGATGTTCTAGGACAAGTTTTGGAAAGAAATACTCCCTGTGATCACCATTAATTTGGTTTGAGGTTCTGTTCTGACTTTCACTCCTCCCTAGGATGCATTTCTAGCCTGGGAAGGAAGACATAGCATGAACATGACTTCATTCCTCTTACAATGCATCTTCCTCTATTACTATTGGAGTCCCAGCACCAATGAAGTGAGTAAGAATTACGAAATGGTGGAAGACAAACCAACGCCTGCTTTCTGTGAGCAGAACCTCTGGGTGTCTGGCTGGGGCTCCTTGAAAACATGGAGTTGCCTGACGAAAATTATGCTTCTGCTATTGTTACTGCTGACTCTAAGGATGAGGAGGAAGAGATTTGCCTTTAGTTTCTGGGAAATCCCTAGTAATTGGCTTCAGGGTGAGGAAAAATTGACATTTGAGACACAAGTCCTGTTAAATCTTTTATTAGTGAAACTTCCCCTGAGGGAAAAGCTTATGGGATGTAAGGAATTGTGTTTTGAGGTTTCTGCTGGATCATTAAAATCTATCCATAAGCAATAGTGAATAAGCCACCATCTGGGAGAAATGCCACAAGCTACTCACAGAGAACGAGACAGTTACAAGGGAGGTCTGCATCTGGAATAGCTGAGAGGACATTCTTAGCCTCAGCCTAGGATGAAATCCTCCTGGCTCAGTTTCTCCTTTGTGTTCCTTTAAAAAGGACTATTTCCTACTTGACTATTTCCGAGTCTGGCTGTGCAGTAGAATTGAAACTAGATGGCTAGAAAACAATGATGTTTTACTTCATCATGTACCTGCTTTTCCTTTTGATGGCAAATTTCTCTAATCAAAGCAAGGTCAGTAACGGATAGGGGCACGATGCAAGTACGTGAAATCGTGATGTTTTCAATCTGAATGTGTGGTCATCCCATATCCCAAATAGTTGGATAAATTAGTACTCCATCATAATCATGCGTAAGATTTAGTGATGTGGGAATAATCAGACCAAGGGAAAAGACGTTTGTAAAACAAGGGTACAAACACAAGGTTGAATCATTATCCCATAGACTAAGGTTGTGATAACATCTGAGCTACTGTAATAAAGTGGGTGTTTAAGATTTGAGCTGTTCAGCCTAAGATCATATTCCTTTCTATATCTTAAACAACTTAATCAATGGGTAGCTGGCCTAGACATATGACTCTTACTAGATATATGTCTGTGTGGGATAAGGTCCTTAAATATGTCAAAGCAAACTAAGAATATTTTGGTATTAGTATAACTGATTGAAGTACCTAGCTATTATTCTATTAACTACTGAAACTAAATCAGAAACCTCTTTAGTTTGTGGAAAAGAATTTCAGTGCAATTTCCTTAGAGTTATGGACTATTTTTGCATTCATGAAAAAGTCAATTTCATTTAAAGTTCCGTGTGTCTGACAGTACAAACAGGCTTATTATAAGCAACTTACTAATATGCACTGTTTGGGAACTAATTACTTACAGATCTTCCCAAGTCTTTTGTGACATAACTATTGAACTCAAGAGTAGAAAGCTCTTACCTAAAAAAGTGTCATTACTTATATTTACACATAAGAATTGGATGCTCCATAGCACCTGATCCTTCTAAAAGAATTGGAATCAGAGTGGAAACTTTTGAGGGAATAATGAGATCAGATAATCCTGCAGGTCCAAAGCACATAATCACATCATGGGGCTCTCTTGGTTTGTTTTCCTCTATGCTGTCATCTCTTAATGCTCTTCTGTGGGCCCTGCATATTAAACTAGCTGGTCAGATTGGTGTCTGCTAGACAATTGGCTATCCACCTGCAGATGGTCGTGCAGGAAGCGTACCTGTTCCACATTCTCCTCGTCCCCTGGATGCAACTTAAGTCTCATTTTCTTCCCCTCCCCAGCCTCACTCAGGCAGGGACAGCTCCTATGTCCCTCTCCCAAGTGCCTTTGGGTGCATAGTGAGGCAGAAGGAAGGGCTTGAGGCAGATGGAGCAAGCAGCATGTGAGATATGATATGGGAGATGTGGCTCACAGTTTACATTGGTGTTTTGTAAGGTGGATTAACAATTAATGTGAAGAATGGATATTATAAGGAGAGGTGGGCCCAATCTAATCAAGGCTTGGGAGATGTAATTATAAATTGCTCAGCCTTAGGCAAAGCAATTAAAGAATTTATCCCCAGCCAAACTTCCTTAACCCTGGGCTTCCTCCCCTTTAACTCCTTGGAATGTTGGGTGGGGTCTGAACAAGACTGATGAGGGCATGCTGTCTCCTCAGTCCCTTTCAGCACCGTCCTCTTACCCGTCTGATAGAAGTCTAGAACCAGGAACCCAAAAGCCTTCCGCGAAAGAGGGAGCTCATAGCTCAGGATCTCATTTTCCCCCTGGTCAGGTCAGTCTAAGGCAACCCTGGCTTTTTCCCCCTATCTGTGTCCCCAGTTTATCACAGTGCCTGACACACAGTACGGCCTTCATATTGATTGACTACTGATGGATGAGCAGTAGAAGTGCCAGCTTTGCTCTATCTCCTCTGCCTCAGCATCTTCTAATGGGCAGGGAGGAAAGCCAAGTCACTTTGACTGTGAACAAATGCTAATGTCAGGGGCCTCTTTCAAAGGAAGGAAGAATTGAAGGGGATGGCCACGACTCTGGATACTCAGCCCAAATCTAGGGTCCTGCCATGTCACACTGGTCTTCTGAGTCAGCACTAACTCAGGCCAGGCAACAAATGTCAAAGGGCCTCCTGAGGTGTGAGTCTTAACTAGGTTCACACCTCTCAGCCCCTGCCCGCCCCCGCCTCATTTCCAGTTCCCAGCCCAGGGAGTGGGATAGATAAAAAGGGGATAAGGGGACTGGAACACACTGAGATTCCCGAGCCTAGCAGACCTCTGCCTCCTGGCATCTGGAGAGGCTCCTCCCCTCTGCCCTGGTGGTGACTTAAGCAACAGCTTAACCCCATTTATTTACCCCTTTAACCCCTTCCTCACAGTGCTGACTAGCCTGAGGTTCAACCCCTGCACATGCTGATGAATGGTGAATATTATGGAATGAGGAAGGTGGCTGGAAAGAAAAACATTCTGTCCTTGCTGGATATTTATGCAGAGGATTCGGAACCTGACCGGGACAGGGTGGCTGGGAGCACGACCTCAGCAGAGGAAAATGGTGGATTACTGTCTGAAGTCTATGGAGAGGATTTTTCTGAACTTGAGGGACATGAAGATGGTTATGAGGAAGAGGATGATTCAGAGACTGAAAAGCCTGAGACTCATGACCTGAAGGAGTTTTCAGAACTGGAAAAGCAAGATCCCAAAAAGCTGGCTGCCTCCTTCTCTGAGAGAATCAGGAATATGGCTCCTGATGAGATTAACATCCCCCCAGAGCCACCTGGCAGATGCTCAAATCACCTCCAGGACAAGATCCAGAAACTGTACGAGTGGAAGATAAAGGAAAGGATAGATATGAACTACATGATTCAGAGGAAGAAGGAGTTTCAGAATCCCAACATCTATGAGAACCTGATCCAGTACTGTTCAGTTGATGAGCTTGGTACCAATTATCCCAAGGATATGTTTGACCCCCACGGATGGTCTGAGGACTCCAACTATGAGGCTCTAGCCAAAGCACAAAACACTGAAATGGACAAACTGGAAAAAGCCAAAAAGGAGAGAACAAAAGTTGAGTTTGTCACAGACTCCCAAAAGGGCACCACAACCAATTCCACTGCCGCCACAGCTAGCACCACAGCTACAGAGGCTCAGAAGAGAAAGAGCAAGTGGGATTCTGGGACTCCAGTGATGACAATAGCCCAGCCTACTATCCTTACCAACACAGCTACCCAGCCAGTCATTGTCACTATGACAACTAGTGTTAATGGCTCCAAGACCACAGTCATCTCACCTGTGGGCCCCATTGTGAAGAAAGCCAAGCAGTAATGGACCTGGTACAAGGTTAGACATACCTCTTACGAAAGGAGAGGAAATGCTACCCCAGGACCTTGCCAAGACTGTGACCCCAAGATGTAGAATGACCCCTTGGACACAGCAAGCCATGCAGTCACTGAACTAAGGCTTTCCAAAGAGCTTCCCATCAAGCAGGAATGGGTTTTTCTCTTGCCAACCTCACAAAACATTCTCTCTCTAGTCCTAGCGAGGAAATCTATTGCCCAGTCATCCAGAAGACCCTTTATTTCTCATCAGGGCAGTACAGACTGCTTGTAAGTATGTTAATTTGGCCTCATTTGCCCTACTAATATAGCCCAGCATTCCAGGTAGTTTCTTATTCTACAGGCTCAGTCTTTAAACAAATGTGAAATTTTGCCCTAGAGTCTTTGTTGATAGAGGGGGTAGTATTTGTGCCCCCAAAGTATGTATTGGGATGGGGGGGGCAGGGGTTCATGCAGAGAGAATGGCTGACTCTATGGCACTGCTAGGGAGAACTTTCTATAGACACAACTGAGGCTGTCTCTGCCCCTGTTATACCTCTTGAGCTGAGGATAAGGAAGACAAGGATATAGCAGGGAGCAGGCACAGATCCAAAGACCCTTCTGCCTCTGAATACCTTAAAACATGAAACCTTGGGTCAAAGTAGTATTCCCCACCCTCTTTTCCTTTCTCCTCCCCTCCCCCCCTTGTGGGGGACATGTAGAAGCCCCGTGGCCACCTCTGAAGCTTACAGTAAGTTAGGCTTCCTGTTACTCAGATTTAACGTGGGGGAGGTGGGCTTGGTTTGGTGCAGCTCTAATTGAAGGGTGGGACATTGCTGCCATTGTTCTCCTAAACTTTTGGCACCCAGCATGGTCCTGGCCTTGTTCAAGTTCTAAAGCCAGGGAGATGAATCACCTCTGCTTGGTGGGATAGTTGTTTACATTAAAGTATTTAATTAGATATTAAATTAGATATTAGATATTTAATTAGATATTAGTATTTAATTAAAGCATTAAAGTATTTCACAGGAAAATGAGCAGTCCACCCTTCCTCTCGCCTTGTTGTCTCTGCCCAACAGCAACCTCTAGAGCTGTTGCCTGTTGTAAAATAGCTTTTCCCAGCCTAATGCCAGAGGGATATCTTTTATTTTTTTATTTTTCTCCCTGGTCAGTAAAGTTTGCACTTTGGGGGAAAAGCTGAATGTCAAGAAAAGGAAGTTACATTGTGTAGAACAGTGTCATTTCCATGATGCAGAGAGCCCTGCTTAAGGCTTGATTACTTCCTGAAGCACATCTTATGCAGGACCTAGAGCCTTGTTGAGCACCTCAACTCTGTTTCTGACTCCCCATTCTTTCTTTATTCAACTGGCCCCATACTCACTTGGCATGTACCAACCAGGCCTAGAAACCTTTCTTGAAGAACAGATCCAGCTGTGTACCCCTGTCCACCTTACATTGTGTGACTGGACTTATGCTTCAGCTGCTACCTTGTATGGAGGCCAGCAACTGATGGCAACTGTCCTTCCAAGCTGCCCACAATTCAGTCAAGCTAAGAATAGATAGACCACCATCATGTGTGTTGTTTGAGGGCAATACAAAAAGGCATTGCCCACAATGCCTTACTTTTTCATTGAAGAGACAATTCTAAGGATTGATAATAAATGTGAAACCTTGCAAAAAAAATTATAAACAAAAGACCCTGTACCTGGATGTTCTGTTCCATAACTGTTTCATAGTACCATAATAGCTTGGAGCAAAGATCATGAAAAGAAGGCCTTTGAACATATAGTAAAAAGTTTGTATGAATGCCTGTGTCTGACATCTTTAATGCGTGTGAGAAAATCTGGGGAGAGAATAAGACATGTAATTGTATCCAGGACTACAGAAGTACCACTGATCGCTTGACCAGATTCTGGAAATCCTCTTGACACTGTATTAAAGGTTTAGGACATTTGGGGTAAGAAGTCTCCAATTTCTGAAAACACAAAAGGCAGTTGCCACCTTACCTCAGAATCATTCAGGGACACAGAGAGTTGATATCAACACCTTACAAAAGATTGTTGAAATGGAGCCTTGAAAATATTTTCTTTGGTTCTGGTGGAGCTCTGTTACAGAACTTAAGAGATATTTGCATTGTTCCTTCAGATGCAGTTATGTAGTTACCAATGAATGGCCTTGGAACCAGTGTCTTTAAGGACCCAGTCCCTGATCTCAACAAAAGGTCAAAAAAGGGCAGCCGATCTCTACGTAGGACGCTTACTGGAAAATTTTGTTACCCTTGAGGAAGGAAAAGAAGATCTTGAAGAATATGGGCATGCTCTTCTCCATACTGTCTTCAAGAATGGGCAAGTGACAAAAAACTATTCATTTGATAAAGCAAGGAAAAATGCCCAGTAGACCGGTGACCTGGAAAGATCATCTCATTAAGTCTTGTTCTGTACCTGCCTGAATATGCTACAAGATGTGGGGGTGAGCATGTGCATTTTATGAACAGCCAAATTTCTCCTTGGTTTATGGAAATACTACCCTGTTTTACTTTATCTTCTGCTAGTCTTTAGAACATCCCAAATTAGGAAATGACACTTAACTGTGTAAAAGATTTAATGCTGAAATAAGCTTAGTGGGGTCCTTTGACAAGAGATAGTGATTCGATCCACTATTGATCTGTTCACAAATACCAAAGAACTGAAAAACTTATATATATATATATAACAAGATCACAAAAACAGATTGACATAAAATTATGATTGCTTTATGCTGATATTTAACTTGTATTTTGGCACATACAATGGTGTTTAAAATATATTTAGTTTCAGTTATTTAAGCATTCTTCCAACTATTCAGGATTTTTAAGAGCATAGACTTTCAAAAAAACACTTAAAGATAAATTTCGTTGCCTTTTGTATATTAAACAGCAAATAAATATGGCCTTAAAGTCATTTGTGGTATTGTTCCATTTGAAAATTAAAAATTATATGAAGTACACTTTTCTGATTACTTACAGTACCTTGTCACTTCTATCAACATAAACAATTTTTGCATGAAGAGAAGATTGCAGATGCCCCAGAAGGTTTTAATTAGCTTCTAAAGTGATGATCCCCTCCAAGGAACTTCACCCACAGAATTTCCTGGGAAACTGTTCCTCATACCTGCAAGTGCACATCACCCAGGCTACTCTGGCAGGCTCTCCAGATCCATCATCAACTCAAGGCCTCCTTTACCCTCTGCCCTAGCCTTTCCCCTCCAGTTTAGACATCCTTAACTTTGCTCATAGCCACACTAACAGAAACAATCTGCAAACTCTAGACACCAGAACTGAAATTCTGTGATAAATGGTATTTCAAGAAGAAATTCAGTTCAGAACATCTCAGTTCTCACCTGGTCCTGCTACTCGGGACATCTTTTCTTTTCCTATTTTTATATGGTACCTAATGGATAGTAGGGGCTTTAATATTTATTGATTATTGATGGATTGGCAGCAGGAGTGTCATGGGTACTCCATCTTTTCAGACTCAGCTTCTTCTAATAGGTAACCCCGTGAGGAACCAGAGCTTACCAATGACCAAAGAAGGTCATTGGCTAAGTGATGGCTAAGAGGGCCTGGATGCAGCACTTAGAGCACCTTACACAAGGAACTGAAGGGATTCTAGGTCTACCTGAAGGACTACCTACCTCTTCCTGGAAAGGGCATGCCCCAGGACGACAAGGAGGGCCCTATAGCGCAGAAACAGCATGCTTCTGGACGGTTTTCATGGGAAGCAGGAGGCCTGAATGCTGGCTCTGGGGAGCTAAGGAGAGATGGACCTGAGGCAGCTGTCAGAGCCAGCCATGGTGAGAGGATGCAATGGAAGGGGCCAAGGCTGAGAAGAGTTCTAAGAAACAAGAAGCAGCACCAAGAAGAAAAAGGGCCAGACTTCCTAGAGAAGCATCATTTGGAATTGATTGAATAGGACATTAAGGGCTCCCCGTTGGACAGGCTCACTAATTCAATTTGAATAGAGAACAGCATGACAGAGTGAGAGCAGAATCTACCAGATCAAAGGAAGATGCGTTAACTCTTTAGTTGCAGCCTGTTGTGGAACAATGACTACAAATGTCAGTTCATCCAAGCCCAGAGGGAGCTCCATCCCTTCCTGAGGTCAGACTTGCTGGAGGAAGGGAGGACAACTGGGCCTCAGCTTACCTTTTCTCCAAGTATGGAGGTTGTGGTCACAGGATGCAGCTGACATTTAAAGACCTGGGCCTCAAGATCACCTCCCTTTGGTGAATCTCTCAGAACCCTTTCTGTTCTCTTTAAGAAATAATTGTATAGATAACTCTGCTTTTTGTTTACTGTTTCTAAATCACTTCTATTTGCCAGTGTGTTCACATGTTCCTCTTCCTTCCCCCTACCAGTGAGTCAGGTTTCATATTTTGTTAAAAAAGGAAGAAAAAATTTTCACCAAAATTTGCCAGTGTATCATAAAAACCAAACTAAGATGCTGTTAAATCCAACTCAACTGCCTTGTCAAGTTTACTCTTTACTTCCTGCTTAGCTGACAATAAATTTGGTTCATGCCTTTTCTATCAGAGAACATGAACTTAGACCCTCCTCCAGTCTTCCCTATTGACTCAGGCGTCCCTGGTTTTTTCTAGGTCTTCATGACAGTGAGTTTCTGGAATTGACTAGAAAGAATGCTGGATGTGGAAGAAGAGAGCTTGGATGCAAATCCTAGTTGTAATTTTGCCTTGGTGTGACTTTGGATAAGTCACTTCCCATAGCTCCAAGGGCTCTCAAGGGCCATTTAATTCAGTCCCCTCATCTCACAGCTGAGGAAACCATGCCAGTGACAGTAACTCCTAGACCTTAGGTGGATTCCTGGGCACTGTCATCACTTACCAGAATCACATGCCCTCTGCCATGGAAGAGCTCCACACACGTTGAGGAAGAATTGGGGCAATTACATTACTGAGATCTTGTTTTTCATACGACATATTTCCAAAACCTTCCCAAGTATGTCTTTCCAATTGATCACAGTCTCTTGTCAGATTTATCTCCTGAGATAAGTTTTGCAAGAGAAGAAGAGGCTTGCAAATGCCCCAACCGACTTTAGTTTCTAAAGTGATGATCCCTCCAAGGAAATGGGTCCACAGAAATTCTTGGTATAGCAGAAAACTAGTCCTCTTGTCTATACTACAATCCACACTAACTGGCCCACTCCTGCTGGCTTTCCATCACAATGCGCATCAGCTCAAGGCCTCCTCCACCCTCTGGCCCTTCCCCTTCTTCCAGTACAGACACCTAGAACTTTCAATCAAAACCACACTGACAAAAACAGTTTTGAAGTTCTAGGCAGCAGAGCTGAAATTCAGTGATTAATTGCATTTCAAGAAAGAGCTGAGCTCAGAACATTTCACTTCTCACCTGGCTGCACTGCTCTGGCACATTCAATTTGTACTCTCATCCCCAGGAAGGTCACTGGAAAAAGTCTCATGATTGTAAAAGATCCAACCAGTGTTGGGAGTTTCCCTCATCAAGAGGAGCTCAGAAAAGAAATTCCTAAGAAGTTGTTGAGAATATCTTCATGGGATGAGTGGATCAGGTACACACTAAGGTTACACTGACTAAAGTAGATGATGGAACTAAAAAGAAACTTGGAAATCCCTGTGCAGCCTGCTTTCCTGCATCAGCGAAGATGTGGGCCAAAACCTGGGAAGACTTTCTCTCTCTACCTGGGATTTCCTACTAGAGGCCAAATAACTAATGATATAAAAATTATTTGAACTGTGCTGAATGGACTATCTACCTGGCTACAATATGTAAAAACTTTCACAGACTGAGACAAATTAAGCTGCACTTTGAAGTTTTCCGGAGTTGTTTCTGTATATTTTCATAGGATTTAGATCTAAAGGGAATCACATAACCAATCATCGAGTCTCACTTGAGAGAAGACTCAAAAAAAGGTCAATGAGGGGGAATGATTTGTCTAAGATATCTTGGGAAGTAAGTAGCAGTGCCAGTATTTGCATCCAAGCACATCTTACTGTTCTTTACCTACACTGCACATGCCTCCAGTGCCAACACAGTTTCTCCAGTTCATAACCCAATTTCTCTGTAACCCAGAACCTCTCGGGATATTTGCGCTACACATAACTGGTTCTCTGTTCATTTTTTTTAGCATTCTCCATGTGGGAGTTTATGGTATATTCAAGAAACAAAAGCAAAAATGGGGAGGGGGGTTGAAGTCTGAAATCAGTGAAAAATGTTAGCAAAGAGATGAGATACATGATAGCTTGAAGCCCAACATCCAGTCCAGATCACCAGTTACAGTAGATCTCTTTAATGCTTTTGTAAGACTTTTATATAAATTTGCAGCTCAGAAGCAAAACCAAAAAAAGATTACACTGGCCCTAGGTAACTGGAATTATTAATAGATTCTCCAGCACCTACCCTCCTGGAAGGGAGAATTTGATCCTTCAACATTAATTTGTGCCTCACGTATAGAAAGAGTTTTCAGAAGGAAAACGGTCCCCACCCCCCCAACTTTGTAGGACAAGCTTGTACATACTGAGTATATCAGTCATATATCAGGTAGGATATGAATCATCTGCAGGAGCATCTGTGTCCAGGAGAACTTAGTAGCTTTACCATCTTGGGGACTTGAGTTTTGCCACCTTTTTGATACTAGCATGGTATTAGATGACTTCTTATGTCTTTACTCATCAGTATCCTAAAGGTCAAGAGACCACAAGACTGAGAATCAACTCACTCCACTGACTCCAAAATGAAGCATTCAAAGCATCCCATGGTCTAAACACAACCAGGATGACTCACTCTCAGAGGGAAGGAGACAGTGGGGGAAAAAAAAGGAGGGCAGATCCAATCCCTTTTTCCAGTTTAACTAAACCACCTTCCCAACCACACCATTGTACATTCATCATTAACAGCTCAACTCAGTTGCTCCAATGAACAACCCTTTTGGTCAGCCATGGAATCACACAGCAGGTTGATCCACATGCCAGGTTGCCACCTTCACATTTCTCTCCACTTTGCTATGACTAGGAAAGGTTAACTAGAGCTCTGGGGCAAAAGACTTTTTAGCATCTGGGCTCTTAGGAGGCATAGGTGGGGGAAGGGTTCAAGGACAAAGCCAAGAAAACTGTTTCCACCACCTTGTAATGCAGATGCCATTATTTCCTTTTTGGTAGGCTAGCTGTTGAGGCTAAGCGATTTCCCACCATAATGACTGTTGTTTTGTCCTCACTTTTGAAGAAGACCAGTAAGCATCACAAGGTCAAGCCTTGGCTCATCGCAAGGAGGCAGATCTGCACAGTTGGCTGCTTTCGTCTTTCTTCATATTGATTGACTACTGAGATGCAGGAGCAGCTGGAATGCCAGGTTTACTCTCCCTCTCTGCCCCAGCTTCTCCTAATGGGCAGGGGGGCAAAAAGAAGCCCCTTTGAAAGAGGCTCTTGAGGTTAGCATTTGTGCACAATTAAAGAAAGAGAAAACTGGAGAAGATGGCCAAGAGAATCTGGATATCAGTCCAAATCCAGCTTCATATTGATTGACTACTGATAGAGTAACAACCCTGGCAACTCCTGTTGCTCATTCATTTCCTGTGCTCCATATTCTTCTAATGGGCAGGGAGGGAAAAAAAATACCCAACTACCTTGAAAGAGGCCCCCGAGGTTAACATTTGTGCACAATCAAAGGAAGAGGAAATTGGAGAGGATGGCCAAGAATCTGGATACTCAGCCCAAATCTAGCTTCCTAAGGTCTGGGGCCTGCTGAGTTAGTGCTTCCTCACCCCCATCAACAAAAGTCAAAGGGGCCTCCTGAGGTGTGACTCTCAAGAAGGTTCACAAGGCTACTCCCCCTTCCCTCTCACACCTCAGCACCTTGGGGCTGGGTTGGACAAAAGGGGAACAGGAGGGTAGAACACTCAGAATTCCACAGCCTTCCACCTCTTGGGTCTCTGGCTCAGTTCCACTGTCCACCCTGTCTCAGTGGTGACTTAGCAGCACTCGGGCACAGAACTCCATTTTTCCCCTTCACAGAAGCACTGAGGAGCGTGAGGTTCACTTCCCTCCACCTGGGAGATGAATTGTGAGGGTGAAGCAGAGTTCAACATCCTTCTGGCCACTGATTCCTACAAGGTAATTCACTATAAGCAATATCTACCCAACGTGAGCAAAGTTTGTTCCTACTTTGAATGCTGGGAAAAGAAGACTGAAAACTCCGAAGTACAGAAGGGGTAATATGAGGAAACTCTGTTTTATGACTTGTAGAACATTCTGGATTAGTACCTAAAAGGAAAAGTAATGATGAAAGAAAAAATCCAGAAAGCCAAAGAGGTCTACAGAGAGCATTTTCAACATGACATCTTTCATGAAAAGGGATGGAGAGTTGTATTCTTGAAGAATATGATGGCCACCTTCCTGTAGAAGTAAAAGCAGTTCCTGAGGGTTCTGTCATTCCCAGACAAAATATTCTCTTCATGGTGGAAAACACAGATCCAGAATTCTACTGGCTAACCAGTTGTCTGGAGACCATCATTCTTTTGGCAAAGTATATGATGGAAACGTAGCAATTTGGATGGCCTGCAGTACAAACTACATGATTTCGGCTAGAGGAGGCTCTTTCCAAGAGACATCTGGTATAGGAGCATCTGCTCACTTGGTGAACTTCAAGGGAAGTGATACAGTAGCAGGAATTGCTTTCCTTAAAAAATATTATGAAACAAAAGCCCCTGTGCTTGGATATTCTGTTCCAGCTGCAGAACACAGTACCATAATGACCTGGGACAAAGATCACGAAAAGGAGGCCTTTGAACATGTAGTAACGCAGTTTGCATCAGTGCCTGCGTCTGTGGTCAGTGATAGCTATGACATCTTTAATGTACGTCAGAAAATCTGGGGAGAGGATTTAAGACATTTGATTGTATCCAGGAGTGCAGACGCACCACTGATCATTTGACCAGATTCTGGAAATCCCCTTGATGCTGTATTAAAGGTTTTGAAAACACAAAAGGTTACAGATTGTTGCCACCTTATCTCAGAGTCATTCAGGGAGACGGAGTTGATATCAATACCTTGCAAGAGATTGTTGAAGTCATGAAGAAAAATAAATGGAGCGTTGAAAATATTTCCTTAGGTTCTGGTGAAGCTGTGTTACACAACCTAACAAGAGATCTTTCGAATTGTTCCTTCAAATGCAGTTAACGTGGTGACCAATGGCCTTGGAATCAATGTCTTTAAGAACCCAGTGGCTGATCCCAACAAAAGGTCAAAAAAGGGCAAGCTTGTCTCTACATAGGACACTTAATGGACATTTTCTTACCTTTGAGGAAGGAAAAGGAAATTTTGAAGAATGTGGTCATGATCTTCTCCATACTGTCTTCAAGAATGGAAAAGTGACAAAAAAAACCAATTCATTTGATGAAGGTAAGGAGAAATGCCCAGTTGACTAGTGAACTGGAAAGAGTGCCTTGTTAAGCCTTGTTCTGTGACTCTGTCTTCACCCACCTAAATATTGTAGAGATGGGGGGTGGGGTGGGGGGTGGGGGAGTGTACATGCTTTATGACACATTACAGCCAAATTCTTCCTTGATTTATGAAGATATTGCCCTAATTTTACTTTATTTGTCTGCTTGTCTTTAGAACATCCCAAATTAGGAAATGGCACTTACCTGTGTAAAAGATTTAATGCTGAAATAACATAGTAGGGCCCTTTGCGCCAAGAGATAGTGATTCAATCTAGTGTTGATCTTTTCACAAATACCAAAGAACTGAAAAATTTATGTATATATCTATGTATACATATAACATATAACATTATATATATAATTATATAAATAACAATCACATAAACCAGATTGTCATGAAATTATGATTGCTTTACATTTATATTTAATTTGTATCTTTGTACATACAGGTGTGTAAAATATATTTAAAATTTCAATGTTTTGAGCATTTTTCCAACTACTCATGATTTTTAAGAATATATACTTTTCAAGCAAATACTTAGATAAATTTTACTGCCTTTTCCGCATTAATCAGCAAATACACAGCTTTGTATTTGACAAAATTGTTATTTATATTTGTAGTTTTCAAATGGTTCAATAAAACAAAATATACTTTTTTCTAGACTCTTCTTTTTGAAGAATTACTTGTTTATTTTTAATTTTCAACATTCATTTCCACAAGATTTTGAGTTTCAAATTTGCTCCCCATCTCTCCCCCCTCCCCTCACCCTAAGACACCATGCATTCTGGTTACCCTTTCCCCCAATCTGCCCTCCCTTCTGTCACACCCCCCCTTCCCTTCCTTATTCCCATCTACTCTGTATCCTTGTAGGGTATGACAGATACCCCATATTACCTGTATTTCTCTTATTTTCCAGTTGCATGGATAAACAATTTTTAACATTCATTTTTAAAACTTTGAGTTCCAACTTTTCTCCCTTCCTTTCTTCCCCACTGAGAAGGTAAGCAATTCAATATAGGCTATACATGTGTAGTTATGCCAAAATCTTTCATGAAAGTCATGTTGTGAAAGACTAACTATATTCCCTCCATCCTATCCTGACCCTCATTTATTCTATTCTTTCTTTTGACTGTCTCTCCCCAAGTGTTTACATCTATAATTACCTCCTCCCTCCCATTTTCCCTCCTTTCTGTGATCACCCCCATACCACACACCTCCCCTACACTCCCCTACTTTCCTGTAGTGTAAGAGAGATTTTTTCATGAAATTGAGTGTGCATGTTATTCCCTCCTTAAGCCAAATATGATGAAAGTAAGCTTTGCTTTTCCCCCCTCTCACTTCCCCCTTTTCCCCTCCATTGTAAAAGCTTTTTCTTGCCTCTTATGAGAGATAATTTGCCCCATTCCATTTCTCCCTTTCTCCTCCCAATATATTCCTCTCTCATCCCTTAAATTTATTATTTTAGATATCATTTCTTCCTAGTCAACTCACCCTCTGTCTATATCTATATAAATTTCTCCAACTACCTCAATACTGAGAAAAATCTCAAGTTAGAAATATTATCTTTCCATGTAAGAATGTAAACAGTTCAACTTTAGTAAGTCCCTTATACTTTTTCATGCTTTTCTTGATTCCTGTGTTTGAAAGTCAAATTTTCTATTTCATTGAATGACCATTTTTTTCCCCTAAAGTGTTATACTTAATTTGGTAGGTAGGTGATTCTTGCTTTTAATCCTAGGCTCCTATGACTTCTAGAACATCACATTCCAAGTCCTTCAATCCCTTAATGTAGAAACTGCTAGAGCTTGTGTTATCCTGATTGTATTTCCACAGTATTTAAATTGTTTCTGACAGTTTGCAATATTTTCTCTTTGACCTAGAAATTCTGGAATTTGGCTACAATATTCCTAGGAGTTTTTCTTTTGAGATCTCTTTCAGGAGGTGATTGCTGGATTCTTTCAATATTTATTGTACCCTGTGCTTCTAGAATATCAGGGCAGTTTTCTTTGATAATTCATGAAAGAGTATGTCTAGGCTCTTTTTTTTTATTATGGTTTTCAAGTAGTCCCGTAATTTTTAAATTGTCTCTCTCCTGGATCTATTTGCCAGGTCAGGTGTTTTTCCAATGAGGTATTTCACATTGTATGCTATTTTTTTTTAAATTTCTTTGGTTTTGTTTTATAATTTCTTGATTTTTCATAGTCTTTAGCTTCCAATCTGCTCCATTCCAATATTAAAAAAATTATTTTCTTCAGTGAGCTTTTGAATCTCCTTTTCCATCTGACCAATTCTGCCTTTTAGGGCATTCTTCTACTCGGTGGCTCTTTGGATCTCTTTTGCTATTTGGGTTAGTCTATTTTATTCTTCAGCATTTTTTTCAGCCTCCTTTAGCAAGCAGTTGACTCATTTTTCATGATTTTCTCACATCACTCATTTCTCTTTCCAATTTTTGCTCTACTTCTTACTCAATTTTCAAAATCCTGTTTGAGTTCTTCATTGGCCTGAGACCAATTCATAATTTTTCTTGGAGGCTTTGGATGTAGAAGCTTTGACTTTGTTGTCTTTTGTTTGTCTTGTTTTGATCTTCCTTGTCACCAATGTAAGATTCTATAATCTGATTCTTTTTCAAGTTGTTGCTCATTTCCTCAGCCATTTACTTGACTTCTGAGCTCTTTGTCAAGGTAGTTCTCTGCTTCCACTGGGGATGGGGGATGTACTGTCAACAGTCTTTCAAATCCCCCCACAATCTGTGGGTCTAGAGCTCCAGAAACAGCAGCTGCAGGTGCCCCTGCTGCTACTGTGGCTCACACAAAGTATACTTTGATGAATGATAACAGCACCTTGTCACCTCCATCAGCAGAGACAATTTTGCATGAGGATAAGATGCTTGCAGATACCCCAGGAGGCTTCAATTAGCTTCTAAAGTGATGGTCCCCCTCCAAAGAACTGTGCTCACACAGCTTTCTGAGATAGCAGGAAACTCATCCTCATATCTGCAATCCACATCACCCAGCCAATCCCTGCAGGCCCTTCATAACAGTGAGCATCAACTCAAAGCCTACTCCACCCCTCTTGCCCTGCCCTTTCCTCTGGTTCAGACACCTTTAACTTTGATCAAGGTGAGATTAACAAAAAGTTTTGAAATTCCAGGTACCAGGACTGAAATTCTGTGACTAATTGCATTTCAAGGAAAATCTCACCTCAAGATATGTCAGTTCTCACCTGGTCATGCTACTCAGAGACATCTGTCTTTTTTTCCTATTTCCTTTCCCAGCTTTGCACAGTGCTTGACACATAGTAGGGCCTTAATGTTTACTGACTATGCATGGATTAGGAGCCATACTGCCATCTTTTCTTCTGTCTCCTCTGCCTCAGACTCTTCTAATAGGCATGGATTCACAACAAACCATTTTTAGCTTCACCATCTTGGGGACTTTGCGTTTTGCCACCTTTTGATGATAGCATGGTATTAGGCAACTCATTATGTATTTGTGCAGATTCATTCTGAGACCAACAAACCACAAAGGCAGAATGAGAGTTAATCAACTCCATTGACTCACAAAAGAGAAGCATTCGGAACACCCTATAGTCTAATCAAATGTGAGCTCAATGATTAGCAGCTGGGCGGGCGGCCGTGGAAAGCCCATTTGAATCTCAGAGCCCAAGCACTAGCTGGACGGATCTAGGCGGGGGTGGACAGGAATCTCAGAAGTCAAGTAACTGGCTGGGAAAATGCCTAGAAAAGGGAAGAAAAATAAGACTATAGAGAGTTTTTTCCAACAAATGCAAATGAACCCGACATTCGGATCTGATGACGAGGACGTATTCTTGCCATCAGGGAAAGACGTGGAGGGCGGGCCTCGGTACCCCAGACACCCCAGGGGGATGTCAGGTGGGCTCAGGCCTTGGAAGAGCTCAAAAAGGATTTTGAAAAGCAAGTTAGACAGGTGGAGGAAAAACTGGGAAGAGAAATGAGAGAGATGCAAGAAAAGTATGAAAAACGGGGTCAATACCTTGGTTAAGGAGACCCAAAAAAATGCTGAAGGAAATAAACACCTCGAAAAATAGGCTCACTCATTGGCAAAAGAGGTTCAAAAAGCCAATGATGGGAAGAATGCTTTCAAAAGCAGAATGAGCCAAATGGAAAAAGAGGCTCAAAAGCTCACTGAATTTAATAGTTCTCTCAAAATTAGAATGGAACAGATGGAGTCTAATGACTTTACGAGAAACCAAGAAATCACCAAACGGGACCAAAAGAATGAAAAAATGGAAGAGAATGTGAAATATCTCATTGGAAAAACAACTGACCTGGAAAATAGATCCAGGAGAGACAATTTAAAAATTATGGGACTACCTGAAAGTCATGATCAAAAAAAGAGCCTAGACATCATCTTCCATGAAATTATCAAGGAAAACTGCCCTGACATTCTGGAACCAGAGGGCAAAATAAGTACTGAAAGAATCCATCGATCACCACCTGAAAGAGATCCAAAAAGAGAAACTCCTAGGAACATTGTGGCCAAATTCCAGAACTCCCAGCTCAAGGACAAAATCTTGCAAGCAGCTAGAAAGAAACAATTCCAGTATTGTGGAAATACAATCAGGATAACTCAAGATCTAGCAGCTTCTACATTAAGGGATCGAAGGGCATGGAATAGGATATTCCAGAAGTCAAAGGAACTAGGACTCAAACCAAGAATCACCTACCCAGCTAAACTGAGTATAATACTTCAGGGGAAAATATGGTCTTTCAATGAAACAGAGGACTTTCAATCATTCTTGATGAAAAGACCAGAGCTGAAAAGAAAATTTGACTTCCAAACACAAGAATGAGAAGAAGCATGAAAAAGTAAACCGCAAAGAGAAGTCTTAAGGGACTTACCAGAAGTGAACTGTTTACATTTCTACATGGAAAGACAATATTTGTAACTCTTAAAACTTTTCAGTATCTGGGTAGTTGGTGGGACCACACACACACATGTACATGCATGCATGCACACACACATACATACATGCACACATACACAGATAGAGAGCACAGAGTGAATTGAATAGGATGGGACCATAGCTGAAAAGAAATTAAGGTAAATGGTGAGAGAGAAATGTAGTGGGAGGAAAGAGGGTGAAATGGAATGGGGTAATTATATGTCATTTAAGAGGCAAGTAGGAGACTTTTTAGTGGAGGGAAAAAGAGGAGAGCTGAGAAAAGAAAAAAAACAATTAGTTTACCCTCATCACATTTGACTAAAGGAAGAAATAAAATGCATACTCATTTTGGTATGAAAACCTATCTTATAGTATAGGAAAGTGGGGGAGAAGGAGATAAACAAGGAGGGGGATGATGGAAGGAAGGGCAAAGGGAGGAGGGAGCAATTTGAAGTCAACACCTGGGGAGGGACAGGATCAAAAGACAGAAGAGAAACAATGAGGGGCAGGTTAGGATGGAGGGTAATTCAGTTAGTCTTACACAACACGACTATCAGGGAAGTCATTTGCAAAATTACACAGATATGGCCTATATTGAATTGCCTGCCTTCCCAAAGGGAATGGGTGGGGAGGGAGGGATGGGGAGTATTTGGAACTCAAAGTTTTAGGAACAACTGTTTAGTATTGTTCTTGCTACTAGGAAGTAAGAAATACAGTTAATGGGGAATAGAAAGTCATCTGGCCCTACAGGAGAAAAGAGAAGATGGAGATAAGAGAAGGGAGGGATGACAGAAGAGAGGGCAGATTGGAGATAGGGAAAATTAGATGCTTGGGGTATTGGGGTGGGGGGAGGGGATAAAAGGGGAGAAAATTTGGAACCCAAAATTGTGAAAATGAATGTAAAAATTAAATAAATAAATAAATTTAAAAAAAAAAAGAAAGAGGTGGAAGAAGTGTCTGAAGGAGACAGGAAAAGATCTGCAGGATAGATGGCATGCCAACATGAATGGGTAGCAATACAGAAAAGGGAAAGCACACCCACTTGAGATTAATCTCTTATGGTTGGTTCTAGAGCTGGAAAAAGAAAGAGGCTGTTCAAAATCACCATAGAAGAAGAGGCTTTATTTGACTCCTACGATGTTAGTAAGTCATCTTTAGATTGTGTTCCATTTTCCAAAGACCATTCATTCTTTACTGGGACTGAAAATGCCTAATTTTCAGGCATTTCTTGCCATCAACCTTACTCTTCAGTGTAGTCTTGGGGACCTAGGTTTCCCTGGTATCAGACCACCTGGGGATATGAAGGAAAACCTCCATTGCCAAGAAAAGTTATAGACCACTGAAAAAAAACACAATACAAATGACCTTAAGAGGTCAGAAGGCCTGAAAGAAGGAAAAAACTTTCTAGACATTTAGAGCGCAGCACTCGAGATCTTCAAACAAGAAGATCAGAGCCATGGCATTGATAATGCCACAGCAGATAAAAGGAAGAATGAATTTTTGAGGCAGCAGATTATGGCAAAGGATCCATGTTCCTGGTCTCAGCCAAGGATGTCCTCACAGATGTTCACAGTGTCAGTTGAGAAACAAACACAGAGTAGACATGTGATGGAACAGACCACACTTAAATAGGTGTTGGTCTCTCTCCCTGCTCTTTGGGCATAAGACTTATATCCCTAGGATTTCTCTTTCTTTTTTTTTCCTTTTACCACAGACACACTGCTATGATCCAAAAATCTCTGAACCTTTTGTTTGTATCTCCTTGATGATTTCATGACAGATGTGTCAGAATCCAGTAGGTTCTGGACTACATTCCATGAGGGCAAAAGGCAATCTTGCTAAACCAACATAGCCCTTCTAGAGGCTAACAGATGCTGAAGATGTCTCTATTCATTAGCAGAAGTGCTTTGGGACTCCAACACCTTGGTCATTCAAAAGAAGCTACATGTAATAAGTTTTGTTTTCAAATGGGAAAAGTTTTATATTCTCAATGAAGATTCAGATTCTGAGGATTCCATTGACTTGTTTAAAGAAAGGTGTCTTACAAGGACTGAAAAAAATCAGCAGCTATCATGAGGAGAGCTGATGAGGGAGATGTCAGAACTTTGGCGTTCTTGTCTTTAAGTGAGAAGATTTATCAAAAATGAAGAAACTATACCTATCCAGGGTTCCACAACTCTAATAAAATTAGTGGAAGTGAATTACAGCCATCTAATGCCACTCTGTATGAAGTTAATAAGATTGCAAAACTTGAACCTTGATTTGATATAGAGATTTTTCCTACATCTAGAAGGCTGGAGAAAAGAGGGGCAGATTAGTTTCCTGAGAAATGCTAGAGAAATGACTTGGGAACAGATTCACTATTTAAAACTTAGATCAGTTTGGAAGTGTGGAAAAGGTGTGTGTTTTTAAAGATTTTAATTCTCAAGCCAAACTAGGAGATAGCCAAACTTTCAAAGTTACTTGGTTTCTAAGAATGATGATTTCCAAGGCTAACATGAAGGATGGATTACTGATTATCCATCTCCTTACAGATTAGCTCAATTCTAGTATAGTCAAGAACAGCCTCCTGTGAAACCTCTAGGAACATAGCAAGTTGGCAAGTTTAAAAGTCATCTAATTCAAGGTCCTTAAAATATAGGTGAGAAAATGTAATCCCAAAAATGAAACAGCAAAAAAATAAAACACATATCTTAAGGAGAAAGACAGAAAACAGCAACCACTTCTGACATGTTTCTTCATAACCAACGGTTCAATTCTTACCCCCTTTCTTTGCATACTACGTACATTCAAAGACTGCCTGACCTTCCACTCTCCATCCCCAACCAAATCCTACGTAGTTCCTTTCCATGATCATCACAAGATCTGACCTCCTATAGGCATATTTTTGCTTTATTTTCTTCTGATCTCAATTTTCCCAATGGCTCAAACTGTCTTCACACCTGTGAGTCCATTTTTCCTTTGACCAATCTACATAGGATAGAGAGGTGTTAGCACCTTTTTTGCCAATCCTATAGGATGCTAGAAGGAAAAGAAGGAGATAGAAGAATGAAGACTAGAGTTGATAAGAAAGTTTAAGAGTCTGATTTGGTAAGAAGTCCCAAAATTTAGAGAATAAGAATGTAACTACAGATCTAGGCATGCAAATGTATGGTACCAACTCCTCCATCATCACCCTGAACTGGTTAGCATCACTAGCATACCAAAGGATTATTGATGGATGTGGCACTTTTCACATATGACTAGCCATAACAACACTGTGTACATAGATCAAAACTCATCACCTCTAAAATGACTACACAGAATTTTAGGACAGAGAATATCAGGCAAGCAACATACTGAAACATCAGTGACAGTATTGGGCATAGTTGAAATATTAGGAGTTGATGAAATCTTAAAAGCAGATGAGAACACCTGGCATCATGCTTTGCCAAGAAAAGCAAATAAATAAAGCCCTTCCAGTAGAACAGAAAGCAGAATCCCTTATAGGATATGAAATAACATTTCATAACCTGAAAGGTCTTAAACTTGGATGGGGTGTGGGTGGAGAATGAATATCACATTTTATTTCAATGTAATTTATTTCCTTTGTAGTTATATTTTATTTTGTTTAAAAGTTGTTCTGGGAAGGGGTCCATGACTCAGAAAATTGCAGAGCTTTCTTGAAGTCTTGAAGACATATGCAATCACTTAAAAGAGCTTGACCCATCATCAATCACAAACAAGAGAGCCCTAGAGCTGTCTTGTTTCTCTGCCTACTTGACACTCTGGCACACTTTGAATGAGGCCAGATTTCAAGACACATTGTCCTGAGGAAGTTAGTCCACTCATTTTGGGACATCCCATGTGGAAATAGAGCTGTCTTTACTAACAACTGTGTAAAACTCTATAGACCACTCTATCTGGTGAATTGTAAAACCTAGGATCACAGAATGTCTTTTACTCATCCTTTGGGCATTCAGTCATCAGTGGTTAAAAAACAAAAACAGGCACACCTCAACCCCTGAAGATATCATCAGGGTGTTGACTCAAGGTATACAACTACAGAGAGTTTCTATCTGTAACTGATGGATTAGAAATCATCCACTCAGTTTAAGATCTCCCAGTGTGATACCCCACTTACTCCCCCAGTGCTCCATGAGACAGAGTTTGAGGGCACAGAACAAACAAACCTCAATAAACTTCTTGAGACCAAGGATAGTAGGAAGATTGAATGACCTCTCATTCCCATGACCAGAACAGTCATCCACAGAACCAATTTTTTCTTTTCAAGAGCAGATTTCTTGCTCAACCATTGGAATCATTGGACCAGATTTGGCGGGGTGGGGGGGGGGGGGGGGGGGGGGGGGGGGGGGGGGGGGGGGGGGGGGGGGGGGGGGGGAAGGTACATTTCTTGATAAACCCTGGCTAGCTGGCATCCTTAAGTGGAGCGTTAAAAGCAACGTTTATCAACCCTTTGCCTTTAATGGCCACCCACTGGGAAATGTCCTGAGTGCTGAAGAACGTTGTCTTCATCAGTCACTAAATTTAATGAATTTCTAAGGGTATTACTGATAGTAATCTAGTATAACCCCATAACTATACAGATGAGTATTGAATCCCAGAGGAATAAAAAGTAACTCAAAATCCCACAGGTAGAAAAATAATATTCCTTTAATTTTACCGTATCAGTTGAAGTCCGATGATCCCCTTGGCTTTGAGAACAGGTAGACTTTATTCTCATCTAGTTCTTCTATATTTTCTTGCCACCGTGTCTTACTCTTTTCCTCTTCTGTTCAATCCCCACCAGTTTTTTCCTGGGATTTAAGAATCCAAGATCTAATGTTTATTCAACATTTAGCCCTGAATATGGTGATAACAAAGTCATATCCATCTAGGGCCCATAATCTTAACCCAGCTGTACCAGTGTAAGCATATTGAAGCCCTGCTAAAGCAAATTAGAGTTGACCAGCTTAGAAGTCATGATCCAAGAACTTTCTGCCTTGAAAGTGACCCCATCTTAACAGCCTTATAGAGATAGAGACCATTCATAAGTTGGGGCCTGAGGAATTGATTATATTGAAGTTTCCTCCTCACTAGAGGAAAATGGCTAGGGGACAAAAGATTGATCAAAGAGCATCTGATCCTCCTAGAAGAATTGCAATCAGAGTGGAAATTTTTGAGGGAATAATAAGATCAGACAATTCTGTAGGTCAAAAGCAAATAATGGTATCGTGGGGCTCTTGGTTTTTCAGTATTCTGACATCACTCAATGCTGCGGGAAACAAGGAAGTTCCGTTGTCCACAGTCGTAGGTGATAAACGTTGCAACCTAGCATGGACAGGTTAGAGGTAAGAAACTAATGTGCAGGTTCAATGAGCTGTGTGAGGAAAAGCCTATCAGAGAGGAGAACACAAAGTCACATGGCCATGGGACAGTGTGTCTCAGGAGACCCAAAGTTCAGAAACAGTATAAGAAGCCCCATCTTTCTGAATGTGTGGTAGCAGTCCTGTGGATGTAAAGATAATAAAAGCTTTCCTGATTGCACAACGTAATTGTTCTTTGCTTAAAGTGAGCCTGTTTCTCACCATTGGGGGATTGTTAGATGGGCTTACTTCTAACAATGTTCTTCTTTGGGTACAAGCATATTAAACTAGCTAGTCAGATCGGTATCTCCTAGACTATTGGCTGTCTCCCTACAGATGGTCATGAAGCAAGGATGCCTGTTCCACATTCTTATCCCCTAGATGATGCTTCAGCCACATTTTACTCCCCTCCCCAGCCCCACTCAGGCAGGGACAGCTCCTGTGCCTCACCATCCACCCAAAGGCTCTTGGGAGAGGGACAGACGGGAGTATTTAAGGCAGATGGAGTAAGCAGGTTGCAGTATGTGAGATATGGTACGGGAGATATGGCTCACACTTTTTGTGCCCTTAAAATATTGGGTGTTCCTGAGTGTGGCAATCAACTTTGATCAGTTAACAATTAATGAGAAGAATGTAGATTGCAAGAAGAGGTGGGCCCATTGTAATGAACGGTTGAGGCAGGGGGCAAAGATGTATTTTTCCCCTGACCAGACCAGTCTAAGGCAGCTCTGCCTTTTTTTCCTCTCTGTATCCCCAGCTTAGCCCAGTGCCTGAAACGTAGTAGGGCCTTCATGTTGATTGACTACTGATGGACCAGCAGCAGGTGTGCTAGGATTACTCAATAATCTCTGCCCCAGCTTCTTCCAGTGGACAGGAAGCCAAACCAAGCTGCTTTAAAAGAGCCCCCTGAGGTTAGTATTTGTGCACAAAGGAAGAGAACACTGAAGGGGATGGCCAAGAATCTGAATACTCAGCCCAAATCTAGGGTCCTGGGGTCTGGGCATGCCATGTCACACTGGTCTTCTGAGTCAGTGCTAACTCAGGCCAGGCAACAAATGTCAAAGGGCCTCCTGAGGTGTGAGTCTTAACTAGGTTCACACCCCTCAGCCCCTGCCCGCCCCCCCCTCATTTCCAGTTCCCAGCCCAGGGAGTAGGATAGATAAAAAGGGGATAAGGGCACTGGAACACACTGAGATTCCCGAGCCTAGCAGACCTCTGCCTCCTGGCATCTGGAGAGGCTCCTCCCCTCTGCCCTGGTGGTGACTTAAGCAACAGCTTAACCCCCATTTACTTACCCCTTTAACCCCTTCCTCACAGTGCTGACTAGCCTGAGGTTCAACCCCTGCACATGCTGATGAATGGTGAATATTATGGAATGAGGAAGGTGGCTGGAAAGAAAAACATTCTGTCCTTGCTGGATATTTATGCAGAGGATTCGGAACCTGACCGGGACAGGGTGGCTGGGAGCACGACCTCAGCAGAGGAAAATGGTGGATTACTGTCTGAAGTCTATGGAGAGGATTTTTCTGAACTTGAGGGACATGAAGATGGTTATGAGGAAGAGGATGATTCAGAGACTGAAAAGCCTGAGACTCATGACCTGAAGGAGTTTTCAGAACTGGAAAAGCAAGATCCCAAAAAGCTGGCTGCCTCCTTCTCTGAGAGAATCAGGAATATGGCTCCTGATGAGATTAACATCCCCCCAGAGCCACCTGGCAGATGCTCAAATCACCTCCAGGACAAGATCCAGAAACTGTACGAGTGGAAGATAAAGGAAAGGATAGATATGAACTACATGATTCAGAGGAAGAAGGAGTTTCAGAATCCCAACATCTATGAGAACCTGATCCAGTACTGTTCAGTTGATGAGCTTGGTACCAATTATCCCAAGGATATGTTTGACCCCCACGGATGGTCTGAGGACTCCTACTATGAGGCTCTAGCCAAAGCACAAAACACTGAAATGGACAAACTGGAAAAAGCCAAAAAGGAGAGAACAAAAGTTGAGTTTGTCACAGACTCCCAAAAGGGCACCACAACCAATTCCACTGCCACCACAGCTACAGGGGCTCAGGGGGCAGCTAGGTGGTGCAGTGGATAGAGCACCAGGTGCAGGAGTCAGAAGGACCTGAGTTCAAATCTCACCTCAGACACTTGACACTCACTAGCTGTGTGACCTTGGGCAAGTCACTTAACCCCAACTGCCTCATCCTGATGAATATCTGGTCACTGGATTTAGATGGCTCTGGAGGAGAAGTGAGGCTGGTGACCTTCACAGCCCTCCCTCACTCAAAATAAAGTCAATTGTAAGTCATGTCATCAATTCTCTAATGGCATGGTGTTCTTTGGAATGAAGGGGATGGACACGGGCACACGGACGGACATGGACACACATACACACACACACAGGGAATTCTGTGATTCCAGTGATGACCATAGCCCAGCCTACTATCCTTATCACCACAGCTACTCAATCATTGTCACCATGACAACTAGTGCTAATGACTCCAAGACTACAGTCATCTCACCTGTGGGTCCCATTGTGAAGAAAGCCAAGCAGTGATGTACCTGGTGTAGGGTTGTTCATATTTCTTATTGAAGGAGAAGAAATACTACCCCAGAACTTTGCCAAGACTGTGACCCCAAGATGTGGAATGACCCCTTGGACATGACAACCCATGAAAGTCATTGGACTAAGGCTTTCCAAAGAGCTTTCCATCAATGAGGAATGGTTTTCTCTCTTTCTATCCCTCACAAAACCTTCTCTCTCTAGTCCTGGTGAGGAAATCTATTGCCCATTCATCCAGAAGACCCTTTATTTCTCATCGGGGTAGTACAGACTGCTTGTAGGCATGTTAATTTGGCATCCCTTGCACTACTAATATAGCCCAGCATTCCAGGTAGTTTCTTATTCTACAGGCTCAGTCTTCAAACAAATGTGAAATTTTTCCCTAGAGTCTTTGATGATAGAGGGGGCAGCATTTGTGCTCCCACAGTATGTGTTGGGATCGGGAGGGGGGCGGTTCATGGAGAGGGAATAGCTGACTGTATGGCACTGCTAGGGAGAACTTTCTATAGACACAACTAAGGCTGTTTTTCTCTGCCCCTGTTACCACCTCTAGAGCTGAGGATAAGGAGAAAAGAAGAAATGGTCAGGTACAGATTGAAAGGCCCTTCTGCCATTGAATACCCTAAGCATGGACTCTCCGTCAAAGTAGCTCTTCCTCATATTCCCCACCCTTTTCCTCTCTTTCTCCTCCCCCCCCCCCCAACTCCACACCCCCACTCCCACCCCATAGGGGACATGTAGAAGCCCCCAGCCTCATCTGAAGCTCAGAGTGCTTCATTCTACAATCCAATTCCATAGTTCCTTCCTGGATGTGGCAGATATTTTGCCCCAAGAGTCCACTGAGAATTTTTTAGTCCCTTGAATTGCTGGGAAGAACTAAGTCTACCAGAAAAATTCCTCACACTGTGATTGTTGCTATGTACAAAGTTCTCCTGGTTTTGCTCCTTTCACAAAGGATCAGTTCACATAAGTAAGTGCTCTCTGAAATCTTCCTGTTCATCATTTCTTAACAACACAATAGTATTCCATTACATTCATATACCACAACTTGTTCATCCATTCCTCAATTGATAGGCATCCCCTTGATTTTCAGTTTTTGGCCACCACAAAGAGAGCTGCTATATATATTTTTTATACACATAGGACCCTTTTCCATATTTATGATCTCTTTGGGATACAGTCCTAGAAACGATATTGCTGGGTCACAGGGTATGCATAGTTCTGTGACCCTTTGGGTGTAGTGAGAACTTTCTATAGGCACAACTGAAGCTGTCTTTGCCCCTGTCTCCACCTCTAGGGTTGAGGATAAGGAGGGCAAGGATATAGCAGGGATCCAAAGGCCCTTCTGCCATTGAATACCCTAAACATGGAACCTTGTCCAAGTAGCTCTTCCTCATAATCCCCAACCTCTTTTCCTCTCTTCCTCTCTCTCCTCTCCCCAACAGTGGTGCAGAAATCCCCTGCTCACATCTGAAGCTCACAGGAAGTTAGGCTTCCTAACTATCAGTCAAAGTTGTTACTGACAGGTCAGATAATTTGAGGGAGGTGGATATGGTTTGGTACAGCTTTAATTCCCTCCCATTGCCAACAGTGGTCTTCTTTTGTACCCAGTACGTTCCAGGCCTTTTTCAAGCTCTGGAGTAGCCAGAGACGTGAGAGTCACCTCTGCTTGACAGGATAGTTGTTTATATCAAAATATGTCATTCCTATAGAATTCCTAGTTTCCCCATCCTTCCTCTCCCCTTGATATCTCTGCCCTATAGTATCCTCTAGACATATTTCCTTTTTTAAACTGTTTCCTAGGCTAATGCCAGAGGGAAATCTTTTATTTCTCTCAGGTAAGTAAACTTTGCACTTTGGGGGAAAAGCTGAATGTCAAGAAAAGGAAGTTGTGTAAAAACAGTGTCATTTCCATGATGCAAAGAGCCCTGCTTAAGGCTTGACTACTTCCTGAAGCAGGTCTCATGCATGACTTAAAGCCAGAGCTTTGTTCAGCACCTAAACTCTACTTTCTGACTCCCCATCATCCTTTCCCTATTCATCTGGCCCGATGCTCACTTGGCATGTACTAGCCAGGCCTAGAAACCTCTCTTGAAGAACTGATCCAGCTGTGCACCCCTGTCCACCTTGCATTGTGCGACTGGACTCGTGCTTCAGCTGCTACCTTGTATGGAAGCCAGCAACTGATGGCAACTGTCCTTCCAAGCTGTCTACAATTCAGTCAAGCTAAGAACAGGTAGGCCACCATCACATGTGTTGTTTGAGGGCAATACAAAAAGGCATTGCCCACAATGCTTACCTTTCTCATTGAGGAGACAATTCACAGGATTGATAATAAACATGAAACCTTGCAAAAAAAATTATACAACAAAAAACCTTGTGCCTGGATATTCTGCACCAGCTGTGGAACACAGTATCATAATGGCCTGGGGGAAAGATTATGAAAAGGAGGCCATTGAACATATAGTAGCACAGTTTGCATCTGTGCCTGTGTCTCCAATCAGTGATACCTATGATATCTTTGATGCCTGTGAGAAAATCTAGGGAGAGGATCTAAGACATTTAATTGCATCCAGGAGGGCAAAAGCACCACTGATCATTAGACCAGATTTTGGAAATCTTCTTGACACTGTATTAAAGGTTTTGGACATTTTAGGTAAGAAGTTTCCAGTTACTGAAAACACAAAAGGCTATAAAAATTGTTGCCACCTTATCGCAGAGTCATTCAGGGAGATGGAGCTGATATCTATATCTTACAAGAGATTGTTGAAGGCATGAAGAAAAATCAAATGGAGCATGGAAAGGACTTTCTTTGGTTCTGGTGGAGCTCTGTTACAGAGCTTAAGAGAGCTTTGGAATTTTTCTGAAAAATGCAGTTATGTAGTGACCAATGGCCCTGGAATCAACGTCTTTAAGGACCCAGTCCCTGATCCCAACAAAAGGTCAAAAAAGGGCAGCCGATCTTTACATAGGACATTTACTGGAAAATTTTGCTACCCTTGAAGAAGGAAAAGATCTTGAAGGATGTGGATCATGGTGTTTTCCTTACGTCTTCAAGAATGGAAAAGTGATAAAAAAAAAAAAAAACTATCCATTTAAAGAAGGGAAAACGCCTAGTAGACCAGCGAACTGGAAAGAGCACCTCATTAAGCCTTGTTCTGTGACTGTCGTCTTCACTCACCTGAATATTGTAGAGATGGGGGGGAGGGAAGTGAGTATACATGTTTCATGACACATTACAGTCAAATTCTTCCTTGGTTTATGGAGATACTGCCCTATTTTACTTTATTTTATGCTAATCTTTAGAACATCCCAAATTAGGAAATGGCACTTAGCTGTGTAAAAGATTTAATGCTGAAAAAACCTTGGTGGGACCCTTTGACAAGAGATAGTGCTTCAATCCACTATTGATCTTTTCCCCAAATACTAAAGAACTGAAAAGCTTTTTATATATAACAAGATCACAATAACAGATTGACATAAAATTATGATTGCTTTATGTTTATATTTAACTTATATTTTTCTACATTGTGTAAAATATAAAGTTTTAGTGAATTAAGCATCTTTCCAACTATTCATGATTTAAGACACAGACTTTCAAGAAAACACTTGAAGATAAATTTCATAGCTTTTAGTATATTAAATAGCAAATAAATACAGCCTTAAAGTTGCTTCTGTTATTGTACCATTTGAAAATTAAAAATATACCAAAAGTATAACTTTTCTGAATGCTCATAGCACCCCATCACCTCCATCAGCAGAGACAATTTTGCTTGAGGAAAAGATTGCAGATGCCCCAGCAGGCTTTAATTAGCTTCTAAAGTGATGATCCCCCTCTCCAAGGAACTTCACCCACAGAATTTCCTGGGAACCTATTCCTCATATCTGCAGTCCACATCGCCCAGGCTACTCTGGGGCAGGCTCTCCAGATTGATCCTCAAACTCAAGGCCTCCCCCCCACCCCCTCCACTCTCTGCTCTATTCTTTCCTACACTTTTTGATTCTCCAGGCCTTTGATCAGGGCCACGCTAAAAGAAAACATCTGAACTGAAATTCTGTGATAAATTACATTTCAAGAAGAAGCTCAGCTCAGAACATCTCTGTTCTCACCCAGTCCTTCTACTCTAAGACATCATTTTCTTTTCCTATTTTATTCCCAGCATAGCTGGTGCCTAACAGGTATGAGGGCTTTAATGTTTATTGACTACCAATGGATTAGGAGCAGTACTGCCAATTTTTTTCCATTTCTTCTGCCCCGGTTTCTTCTAATAGGCCTGGAGTGAAAACAATCAACTTTGTGCACAAATGATACTCTCAGGGCATCTTTCGAAGGAAGAGAAAATTGAAGGGGATGACCAAGAATCTGGATACCCAGCTCCAATCTAGCTTCGTGGCGAGTCTGGACAATCCAGGTTCTACTGGCCTTCTGAGTCAGTGCTTCCTCGTACCTATCAATCAAAAAAAGAGCAAAGCAAAAAACCCACTCAACTGGCTACTCAGAGACCTATAAAGAAACCCCCACCCCCACTCAACTGGCTACTCAGAATCTATATAAAGAAACCCCCTACTCAAATCTGGCTATGCCTTCACTGACTTCAAGGAGAAAAGGAAAAAACTCCTTATTATCCCCATACAAAATTCAATTTGAAGACCTTTACACACTTGAGAACACTTGGCTTTCCAGGCCATCGATGTAAGAGGATTTGGATCAAGAAAGGACTTTAGAGAAATTGTGTAATTATGTCTCCATTTAACTGACAGTGAAACTGTGCCAGAGATGAATAGGCAGGAACAAAGAAGACATATATACCCCTAACAATAATGAAGGTAAAAATGTAGGAAAGGGCAGGGGTGGGAGGGAAAGACCTCACACCTATTTCTTTACCTACAAAAACACAGTCACCTCCTCAACTTCCTTCCCTTCTCTCTTCCACCCCAGATACCAGAACAAGCCAAGAATTCCTTTGGTCTAATTCCAGAGCAGTTCCATTGATCTGGGTGAAATTAGCCCCCAACCTCCCTAGGAGCTAAGAACAGAATAAGCTTAGACTGCAGGCTAATGGAAACCTGTGTAGAGAACCCTAGACTTCCAGATTTTGCTTAAATTTCTTTGATTGTTAGGTGGGGTCTGAACAACCTTGAGGAGAATTAATTCTGTCTCCTCAGTCCCCCTTAGTACTTTCCTCTGTGCCTCTGATAGAAGGGTAGAGCCATGAACCCAAAAGTTTCCAGCTAAAGAGGGAGCTCAGCTCAGGACATCTCATATCTCCCATGGCCATGCTACTTCTCTTTTCTCATTTGTGTCCCCAGCTTAGCACAGTGCCTAACTCTTCATGGATCAGCAGCAGGAGTGCCAGGATTACTCCATTTCTTCTGCCCCAGCTTCTTTTAATGGGCAGGGAGGCAAAACAAGCCCCTTTGAAAGAGAGTCCTGAAGTCAGCATTTGTGCACAATCAAAGGAAGAAATCACTCCAAATCCAGCTCCTGATGGGGTTCAGACTCTAGGAGCCTCCTTGAGCTCCCCTTGAATCTTCCCACTTAATCTGTCCTTTCCTAGTCAAATCTAATCTTCCCATTTGTTCTGGCACTCTCAGGAAGCCCATGGGCTTTTCATTATCATTCTGCTCAGGTCTCCATTGCACTCCCCACCCTTGATCCCATTAGAACCCCATTCCTCAGGGTCATTCCCATATCACCCTTATCAAGACCTCTGGATTGCCCCACCTGCTTCCCACCCAAGCCCTCCATTGTCTGATATCTCCTGATTGCCTCCAGCTGTTTTCAACTCTCCACCACTCATTCCCTTCTTGGACTTCTCAAACCCCTTCTCCCATCACCCTAGACTACCAGAGCACTGGCAGATCACCCCTATAGGATTTTTGGTATTTTCAGTTCCATCTTGACTCTATGAAGGCATTCAGATTCAATCCAGCTCAGACTCTGTCTAGCTGGGGTTCTATCTGGCCTGCTTGTGAATACAAGCCTTACAGGTACTTAGGCTTCTTAAGAGCCAACCCAAGATGGTGAATCTTTAATAAACTTTGTTTTCTTTGGCTTTAAAAAGGTTTGAGATGAATTCATTAGGGCAGGACCCAGACTGTCAGTATTTTGGGGTCCCCAGCGCCCCTAAACCTCATCAGTCCTACCAGCCTTCCGAGTCAGTGCTTCCTCATGCCCATCAACAAATGTCAGAGGGCCTCCCTCCTGAGGTGTGAATCCCAACCAGGTTCACAAGTTTCTGCCCCTCCCCTCCCATCTCCCAGGTCTGGGGGTAGAAAAGATATAAAGGCCCAGGAGGAGTGGAATACCCTCAGATTCCTGAGCCCAGCAGACCTCCACTCTGCTCCTCTCCTCTGTCCTCTGACCTGGTGGTCACTTGCTCAAGCAGGGCACAGAACTTCATTTTTCTCCTTCCTCACAGCTCTGATCCAGGCTCAGCCAGGCAACAGCAGTGAAGACAAGAGTGGGACGAAGGTGCCTCACCCACCCTCTGCAGCTTCAGGGGAGCTCTATCTGGACTTTTGCACCTCCCTTCTCAGTGCCCAGCACCATGGTGGAGGAGGTACAGAAACATTCTGTGCACACACTTGTGTTCAGATCTCTGAAGAGGACCCATGACATGTTTGTGGCTGATCATGAAAAACCAGTGCGGTTAGCTGAAGAGAGCCACAAAAGAAAGATGGCCGTCAAACTCCATACAGAGTATGGTCCTGTGTTGCACATGCCCATTTGGAAAGACAGCCTTGGAGGGAAAGGTGCTCAGAGTGCAGCGGATGCATATGGCCACACACAGCATGCTGCCAATCAAGGACAAGAACTGGAAGGTCTACTCACCGGTGCACATCCATATCCACCAGGATCTGGTGGGTCTTTGACTGCAGATACTGAGATTCAAAAAATGCCCAGTGAATGTGCTGCACAGTCCTTGGCTGTGGCTCTCCCTCCTTCCCAGTTCAGGAGAAATGCAAAACACACTTCAGCTGGCCTGGGTGAGATTTACCCCCATGCTGAACTTCCTGGACCTTCACAGCCTCCTGGGTTAGCTTTGGCTATGATGGAAGCTGGTGACACCAAGAATGCTGCAGTGATGGCCCAAAAGGCACCTACAATGCCCAGACCACAGTGGCATGCACCATGGAAGCTCTACAGAGTCATCAGTGGACATGTAGGCTGGGTGAGATGCATTGCAGTAGAACCTGGCAATCAGTGGTTTGTCACTGGTTCTGCTGATAGGACCATTAAGATCTGGGACCTGGCTAGTGGCCAATTAAAACTTTCACTGACTGGCCATATCAGTGCTGTCAGAGGGGTGACAGTAAGCACAAGAAGTCCATACCTCTTCTCCTGTGGAGAAGATAGACAGGTGAAGTGCTGGGACCTCGAATACAATAAGGTCATCAGACACTACCATGGACATCTCAGTGCAGTGTATGGTTTGGATTTGCACCCAACAATTGATGTGCTGGTGACTTGTGGTAGAGATTCTACTGCACGCCTGTGGGATGTGAGGTCCAAGGTCAGTGTACGCACCTTGGTGGGGCACACCAGCGCAGTGGCTGCAGTAAAGTGTCAAGCTGCAGAACCACAGGTCATCACAGGAAGCCATGATACCACCATACGTTTATGGGACTTGGTGGCAGGAAAAACACGTGTCACACTCACGAATCACAAAAAATCAGTTAGAGCACTGCTTGTGCATCCAAGACAATACACATTGGCATCTGGTTCTCCTGATCACATTAAACAGTGGAAATTCCCTGATGGAAACTTCATCCAGAACCTTTCTGGCCATCATGGTATAATTAATACACTGGCTGTGAATTCAGAGGGGGTGCTGGTATCTGGAGCAGATAATGGCACTATGCATCTCTGGGACTGGAGAACTGGCTATAATTTCCAAAGACTGCATGCAGCTGTGCAGCCTGGATCTTTGCATAGTGAGGCTGGAATATTTGCATGTGCCTTTGACCAGTCTGAAAGTCGATTGCTGACTGCAGAAGCTGACAAAACCATTAGAGTCTACAGAGAAGAGAACTCAGCAACAGAAGAAACTCACCCCATCAGCTGGAAACCAGAAATTATCAAGAGAAAAAGATTTTAAAGTGGCAAACATGCACATATTTGGGACATTGTTTTACTTTGCCTTTTATAAATGCATTCACTCACACTGTGCTCTATATAAGACTATATAAAGCAGAAATTCGGCAGAAGTCATTACTGCTTCATCACATTTTACAATAAACTCCCTTTTTTGTGAAAATAAATAATTCCAGCTTCAGCTGGACCTATGTGCAGGAGACACAACCAACCTCCCTTTTGCTAATGGAAGCAGAGCTGTGAAGGCCCTGGATGCTGTGAAAGACCTTGTTCAGTAGGTGCTGCCCAAATCCAAGAAGAATGCCAAGAAAGAACTGGAAGAGAAAACCAGAAGACTGCAAGCAGACCCTGGAAGGAGAAGAGGACATTCTAATGGTAGCACCATGGAATGAAGAGGGAGGCAGAGAGAAAAACCCAGGGAAAGAGAGAGAGAAAGATTCTGAATGGAGAAGGAGAAAATATTCTCCTTCACCAGGCCAAAGGAGGACAAATAGTGACAACAAGCTCAGGGCTCATGTGTTCAGGTGAGCCCCTGACCAAGAAGAAGAAAGAGGCCATGCAGTCACTCCTCACTGGCACAGGTGGTAGTTATGTTCCTCCCCCTGAGGATACAAGAACAGATGACAAATGAAAACAGCTGAGCCTCCCAAAGCATCATCTGGGAGGCCTTAAAAGTCAGTCTATGGTCTTATCAATAACTAACGCAGTGGTTATCATTCCAGAACTCCTTCAAGAAAATATAGTTACGGGGAGGGAATTTCTGCCTTGATCTGTTTCCCAGGCACAAAGTGCATCCCCAGCCTTTCCCCATGCTTATGCAGCCCATGGGCCATTATCAACTCTATTTCACAGACGTTAAAGTCGGGACTACTTGGAGTAGCATTTTAATGGAGTATTAATAGGAAACAATTACCCAAGGATGGAAAAGGCTGGGACAAAGAACTAAAAAGCAGGGAATAAATTCAGACCTAATTGCTTATGCCTCATCTCCTCAATTCTCCCTTTATTCACTCCAGTGAAAGACCAAGAAAAGCCCTTTGCCCCACACCACTGCTGTGACAAAGCTTTGTTGAACTAAACAATTGGTCTTGGAGGGATGACATTCTGTCTTTAGCCCATACACAAATTATGGGCTATTTGGCAGCAATCACCCATGGGAAAGAGCTGCTGTATTCTAAAACTGTAACATGGGGCTCTATTCAGGTGCTCTTTGGCCATTTTGAGACACATAGACAAGTTCAGTATTAAATATGGTCTTCTCAGATAGTCGGCCATATTCAAGCTTTCCTTATCCTATCTGATGATAGGATAAATCTATTCTGGTCTGAAAATGTCCAATAAGGAACTGAGCTGATCATGTTCCCTACCTGAACGGACCACCTTTGGAGTCACAGCTTGAATCCCTGGTGGTAGGAGGGGGAAGGTTTTAGAAGTACATGGCACTCTCACCTCTACCTCTCACTTCTCCCCTGGAAGTATAAAATGGGGGAGTGTCAACAGAGGTAAAAGAAGAGTAGGAACTCTCTGCAGGACCTTGGGATGTCAGTTGAATGATCCAGCACTGACTCACATTCTCACCAGGCTTTCCTCTCCAACCTCCAGAACAGCTCACCCATTGCAATGAAAGCAGGTTGAGGCCAAGTCACCAAGGCAGAGCATTACTATTTCCAAACTTAACCTGAATCCCTGAACCAATGAGTGAAAGGCTAGAATATCCCCCTGGAACTCTTTTACAATGTTCTCTAGCACTCCCTCATTTAAAGGTTCTACCCCATCCTCTTCAGAGTCCTGCACTCCCATCTTTTCCCCTGGTTCCATACTTCCAGGCACAAAAGCTGGTCCCATGACTCTCTGGACAGTGAACTCATCACTACATGCTGTTCTTCTGTCTCTGGACATTTCTTCAGGAAGGAATTCTTAACCCACCACCAGGATCCTTGACTGTGGCTCTCAGTTACCAACCTTCCCCTACAACAGGATGAGCATCACCTCCCTCATGATGAAACTGGAGACTTTTCTTCCACAATGTAAGCTGATTGGAACATTTTCCAGTCCTACCTGCTTGCAAATTCTTTAAACCAGACTTGGAGCTCTCTTTGATATAAAATAAAATAAAGTTTGTCTTTCACTGTGCTTATACAGATTTTTCTTGCTTTTCATTTCATTTCAGCCTTGTACAACCACTTTGTGACCATTTCTGGGTTTGGGTTGGTTAGTTTTTTGCAAAGATCACATGAAATTTTGTCCTTTCTTTCTCGACCCCTTGCTATGGATGAGAAAACTGAGGCAAACATGGTTAAAAGTCTTGTCCAGGATCAGAGCTACTAAGTATCTGAGGCTTGATTTGAAGTAAAGAAAGACTTCCTGCTTCCAGGACAGGTATTCTATCCATTTTCCCCATCTAGCTGCCCCCTTATGCACATCAGAAATAAAATTAATTTCAAAGAGATAATACAGTTAACTCGAGTGTTTGTGACTTCCAGACACAGTGAGAATCTGAGTAGAATGTTGTAGTACAAATTTCAGAAAGAAATACTCTCTCTCTTCCATCACCATTCATTTAGTTTCAGTTTCTGTTCTTCACTTTTCACTCATCTCTAGGATGAGCCTGTAGCCTGGGGAGCATAGGGGAGTCTATGACTTGTTTACTCCTACAGTGCTTCCTCCTCCTCTCTTCTCATTCGGGGCCCAGCACCCAGGCAGTGGGAAACAACTTCTAATGGTGGGAGACAAACCAAGCAAGGCCTGCTCTGTGAGCACAATCTCTGGGTTTCTGGCAGGGGCCCCTTAGAAACATGGAGCTACAGGGTGAGGATAATGCTCCTGTTTCAGCCCCTGCAGCCTGTGAGGGTAAGCAAAGAGAGCACTTGAGGACTATGAACTACTTCCATGTCAAAGAGGGAAGAGAGTAAGGTCACAGCGCTCCCCAGTGTTACACTAGGTCTGGCACCTCTAAGTCCTTCTCAACTCCCTAAGGAATAGAAGAAACTGCTCTGGTCCTGCTTCTCCCAGAGTCACGAGGTCAAGGCTGGGCTGGGCACTGCTCTGGGTCTAGTGCAACGGACCTTTCCCATAGGCCTTCCAACACTTCCTGGGCTCGAAATCTCCACTCTCTTTCTATGACTTCTGCTGCTCTAGAATTTGTTGAGAGTCTTTCTTTACAGGTATTTTATGGGCTGTGGGGGAAGAGCTAAAATATGTATGTGTCTTTCTACTCTACCATCTTGGCTCTGCCTCCTGGGTAGAATTAAGAAATGGTCAGTATCTGCAAGTAATCTGGGGTGGGCCAGGTGCCTTGGACTAGAGAGCCAGTTGTCTAGGTTACCGTAATGTCTGGGAAAATTCATGGAGTCAGACAGCTTTGTTAAAAAGACAACAGTTCTATTTACACAAAGGTTGACCTGAGGCATGGTCCTTGGTCAGGTACTCGGTGCCTGCACTGATTGCTTTCTCTGAAGAATTACAGGGTCAGGCTTCTGTAAGGTGACTGGGTTGCTTCCAGAGATTTAATATGTTTTTAGGTGTCCATTACCCCATCAGTAACACAAAACATTCTTCCAAATTAAGTTTTGCTTACATTTAAATTGCTTCATGATTGAAACAGGCTTCATAGTAAAGGAAACGTTCATAGTTCTGAAATTTAAACTACAAATCCAATTTTTTCTTTCATTTTCGAATTTCACTGATACTATTTTCCAATTAGCTTCAATTTATTTATTGTTTATGGGATATTTATGCAGAAAATTTTAGTGGAGCACATGGCACAGGAGGAGCCTGAGACAATTGTGTCCCAGTGTTTTATGGGGTCCTTACCATAACGTCACTGACGTCATTAATGTCACCTTATTGGACAGAGGTTATTCAAAGAGTCATAATGACAGTTTCTAATCTTCCAAAGAGAACATTCAAAACACAAAGGACCCTGGGCAGGCCACCTCACCACATCTGTTTATCCTATTCTGCTGTAGCTTGAAATCCTGGGGGAGGGGAGAAGAGAGAAGATTTTAAAGGTAACAAGACAAACATGTCCCAGGAAAAGCTGTGTAGAGATCCTGGCCCTCTCTCTTTAAGCAGAAGAGAAGGGAAAAAAGGAAGTGTATACACATGGTCAGCCTATACTTTTGTCACAAGTCATCTGTACCACTGAAGAAATACTACCTTAGCAAGGCATCTGTTTGACTTAAAGGCTCAGTTGTCATCCGATTTAACCTAGATTATAATCCAGGATTGCCATCCCTGAATGGGGGGGCAGGGAAGGGGGCAGGGAAGTGCTTGGAATGATCACAGTCTGCATCCGTCACGCTGAATTTTTGGATTTCTCTCAATTACTTCAGGAAGTCAGGAATAAAAAAAATAATCCAATAAGTCCTATTGAAAATAAGACTACTTTGGATTTTGTCCTCATTCTTCGGAGCAGTTTAGAAGTCCAAATGTAGGACACTAGGTGTTGTGGAGCTAGCCCAGCCTGGCAATGAACTTTGCCTTTAAAAACAGAAAGTCCTAAAGATTTGCATGAAATAACAGAGTAGACAACACTGTATACAGTGATAGCAACACTGTTTTAAAAACAACTTTGAGAGACTACATAATTTGAAGTATTATAAATACCCAAATTAACTATGAAGGACCTATGAAGGAAGATGCTACCTGCCTCGAGAGAAAGAACTGATATATGGAAGTATGCGTCTAGGATGATTTTATACACATTTGTGTCTAATGATGGCAGGGGGGAGGTGAGAGGGAAAAAAATTAAGTACACAGCAGAGAATATCTTTTTAAATTTAAAAGGAAGCATAGAAAGTGGAATATCTTTGAAAGCTATGTGTAGTATTTACTGTTTAATTTTTTAGAAAAAATAAACACTGAAAGGTAAATTCATGATTTTATAGTAAATATTTTTTATGTTGTGCTGTATATATAGAAATGTTCTTTTGTCTTTATGTATTTAAGAAAAAAATTGAGATATTTGTAATGTGAAATGAAAATGTTATTTCTATTGCTAACAAACTCACAGGTACTGCTAGAAAAAAAAATATACCAGTAAGTCCTCAGACCTTAGTACCAATAAACTAAGCTCTATGTAAGTCATATCAACGTCTGAAAACCACTGTTCCACTGTTGTGACTGGATCACCCATTAAACTTGTTCTCTATAAGGAGAGGCATGAGCATATGACATCCCAGTGCCTTCCACCTTCTGGATGACCAGGATTCAAAGAAGTCAAGTATCTTGATCATCTATACCACAATAAGCCAACTTGGCTTCTGTGATTGGTCATTCATGTTCCTCAAGGGAAAAAACTAAGGGGGAAGATCAGATTCTTAAACACCCTCTTTCCAAGAAGGGCTCCTATGGAATATAAAAGCCACCAGAAGCAACATGTTTTGGGTGGCTCTTCTACAAGTGTGCTCCAACTTCATCACAGCCCCAGATTCAACAGGGACTTAAGACATGGACTATGCTGCTCCATTAGGATATATCAATAATTTGACTTTCTTGACCTCAATTTCATTGAGTCTCTTTAATGAAAGTGAACAGGAGAAAATAGTAACAAGCGATCAGCTCAAATTTGCCCTGGAGTCTGCTGACTCAACACCATCAGGACAACTCTTTCATGACTTCTACTGCCTCCCATTGCCCTGGGTCATTCAGAACCCATCTGGGCAGCTTGACTTCGATGATATAGGAATTGTCTACTCTTTTTTCTAGCATGGAGGACCACCAGGCCTTACCATCTTCCCTTCCACTTGGGTCTGAAGAATCTGACCTACCGATGTATAACCTAAGCATGCCCAGGCCTTGCATCCAACATGGATGAATTATAATTTTCCATCCATTTTGCAGCTGAGTCTTCCCCAATTAGACTATGGGTTAAGAACAAAGATTATCTTGATTTTTCCCTGTGTTCAATACTCAGCATAAACACTTGATAATTTTTATTCATGTATTTATTTTTATTCATGTATTTATTTGTATCAATTGTGACCAAACTGATTCTACCTTAATTGGATCTGAAATCCTGGGCAACAAAGGAGAAGATAAGTGATCTATTAGCATATACCCTCTATAACCAGAGTTATCACATTCAGCAAAGCCTCTTTGCCTAGAATACCCAGTCCATGGGCTGAGGGTGGGGGAAAGAATGCCAAATGACATGTCTTCTGATTAGGGGTGGATGAAGTCACCTTCCCCAAAAATCCTGCTATAGGTTTATTAATTTCCTGACTTGATTTCCCAATCCTACCCTTACCTTCTCCGACAAGCTTTTCAAATTTCTTTGACTAAAAGAGACCTCACTACCCTGCCCCCACATATCCACCAGACTTTGTCAGTAAGAGAAAAAACCAAGGAAAACTTGGAAGATCTAAGTATGACCACACTTTACTACACCTATTCTGCCAAAACCACATAACTGAACTGAATTACCATGAGCAGTTGCTATAGACCTGCCTCATCATTCCTGTCTCTCAACTTCATTTCAGTGGTGTTGATTTCACTTATTATTTTTGAAGGCCCAGAATCACCATCTGGGAGCTAACCAGAAAAGAGTGGTAGACAACCACATACAGATGAAAACCCAGAACTCATATTGGAAGGGCACCCTCATGGATGTCAATAACACCTCACCAGATCTTCCTCTCAAGACCAGAGGACAGAGGTTGCATTACTCATAGCTATACCCCTACAAAGAATTGAAAAAGGTATGTATACAACATTAATAATAGCTAACAATCTTCACAACCTTGTGAAGTAGGTGCTATTTTTATCCCATTTCACAGATAAGGAAACTGAGGCAAACAGAGTAGATGTGTAAGCCTGGGAAAGTCACTTAACCTAAGTGCTGAAGACTAGGTTGAATCCATGTCCATTTGACTTCAGGCTTGATGCTCTATCTACCATGCTACCCAACTGCCATGATGTTGCCTGACCAGAAAGCAGATGCTAGAGGAATCTCTTGGTCAGAGTGTAGTCAGTTATAACTGGCCTTTTAATTATTTCCCCATTTAGCAAATCCATCAGCAGGACTGATGGATACAACAAATTCATGAGGTCTGTCAGTTTCCATAAGCCAATCACAACTATCAACCTAGGACACAAACCAGAATGAAAATGTCCTCGTAGACAAATCTAGATAGGAGAATTAGACAAGCCCTAGCATATTCAAAACATCTAGGGAGCCCTGGAGTTCTCAAGTGAAAAAAGAAAACTGCCATGGGGTATTGATAATACTTTTGAAAGAAAATAGAAGTCTGTCCTAGTGTAGTTTAAAGTGATTTGAACTTGCTTTGAAGGAAAAAAGATAAAAAAAAAGATTTAAAAAGTCAGTGTCAAATACATACTATTGGCGGGTATCATACCATGAGGAAATACTGACAAGATTACAAATCCTTAGGATTAAATGCAAAGATATTCTCCTAATACATATTTTATTGTGAGTCTAGCAACACTGATTTTAGGATCTTTTAGATCTTTGTAAACCATAGAACAGCAAAGGCCTAGAGCAAAAATAAAGGAAAATCCATGCATTTAAGCTGGATTTGGTGAGGCCTTTCTCAACAAGGAGAAGCTTTGACTGTTGTGAGCCCAAGTACCATGCTCGCTGTGACACTTTGGTCCATTATCAGTTACCTCCCTCACTTCCCTTCAGGCTCAAAGTACTATAGGTCAAAGAATTTTCTTGCTCCGAAAGACAATCCAGTACACATGGAACTTCACAATCTACAAGAGTCCTAGTATGAGTACCTCAGAGATCCATCAACCATCTCATCTTAGCATAGTCTAAAACTGAACCAATATTTTGATACATCCATGTGACTGGACTTTCTCAATAATTAGATACAAGTAATCTGCAAAAAATTCCTGGGTCCACCTTAAATTGCCATGGTGGCAAGAATTCAGGGGAAGAGAGTTAGTCTACTGAACCAAGTCCTATCAACAATATGTGAAACTATACCCTTTAGGAATTATCCCTGGCACAGTTGACTTTCTTGTGCAGTAGTGATCAGGAGTAATTGAAGAAGAAAGTATAGCTTTCTTTAACTTGCAGGGAAAATATATCATGATAGATACACCAGGCCCATTCCAGACGGGATTCTTACCTGCGCTATACAGCCGGACTTCACATTAGGTTAAGAGGCAAAGCAATAAAAATAGAAAAGATTGGAGCCACATAGCTTTATCATAGCCTTGGTAGAGAAAGCAATGCCTATGCTGGCAATGAAGGCACATTTGACCTGTCATCTCATAGACTCAACCTGTTTTCAGATCAATGCTTTGATTTCCCAAGAGCAATCTTCAAGGATGGAGAGTCTTCTTGATCCCCTCCCCATCAATACACCCTTGTTTACAGCAGTCACATGGATTTCTAGAACATCCAAAATTCAGGAACAGATTACCTAGAACTGAATGCAAGGTTTATGGTAAAGTGAAAACTTATTTTTAAAGTTTTTTAAAATAAAATTGAACCTCCAGGAAGAGTTAACACATTAGAGGAAAATCCAGTTTTGAAAACAGCACTAGAGCTAACAAGTTAGACAAGAGATGAGTCATGATATCAACAAGACCTTTGAGAGAAGTAAGAAAGCAGAGGGATTTGGCTAGAACCTGCTGCCCCTTCAGGATCTAGGTTCTGAATGTAACAAAGAGAACTGGTCGTTGCCTATGAAATGTATCTCTGAGACCCCAGATTTGGGGACATGTGCCAGGAGAGTCATTTCATGAGATTTTGAAAGCAAGAGAAGTGACCCCCATCCCTTCAGATTGGGGAGGGGTGCAATTTTGACAATAGCATTTAACTAAAAGACCTGGGAGAAAAGAAGGGGGAAGTAAAAAGTGGGGGGTCTGAAGGAGAGACAACTGGCATTTAAGAATACTGTTGGTACAGCTCACTCATCTGACTGAGCTCATGTTTTCTTACTTTAGTATAACGTTGCTTCTTCTCTCTTCCAGTTAAGCTTAGCAATTGTACAATGCCACCTTCTTATTCTCCATCATAAAAGTGAGCAGCTCAAGCTTACACCGTTTCCTTTGCTCTGACCTTTACCGCAATTCGGACTCCTCACCAACTGAATTAGGTGTTACTGAAAGAACCAGCCTTAGGGTCTAATTCTTAGAGTTCTAGAGGTGTGGACAAAGGTCTCCTTTTCTTCTTAGCATCCAGTAACTGAATTGCATTAAGTAGCCAACAGCTTTAGCCTCATCCCATCAGTTTCCACATTAACTAGAAAGAATAGGGCCAGTATAAACCACTTTAGAAGAGCCACTTGAGAATATCATTTGGGCATTGGTGAAGGAAATGGTGAGGTTTCAACATAGATTTAGCTGCAAAAAGATATTCTAGGACCCATGCATATACATCCCAACTATGACTTCCCTGGCAGATAAGACCATATACCCAAATTCATTCTGAGCCACTGGGGGCCAGGAAGGCATTTCATATTCAAAAATCACTTAACTGATTATTCTCAACCAGGCTTTAATGAACTTCCGAGGAAAAGATGAAAAATTGCTTAAGCTTACAGATGGGTGATAAGTACAGTGGATTTGTTATTATCTTGGAGTTTAGTGTCCCGGGATCCATGGTCATAACAATCTCTTGTTCCTAGGTATTTTTCCTTGCCAATCAGGTGATGAGTCCTCGTTCGGAGCTACATATTCTGGGAGATTGATATTTTGCCTGGGGACTCACTCATAGGAAGGACCTTTTGATTTCCTGAACTGGACTCTGAGTAGCCATTGTTAAGGAGCCCCCAGGTTACTCAGATGTTGGTGGTCTCCTGATCTGGTGATGTGTGAAAAGTTCTATTACTCTATTAAAAGACAGTTGGAGCTCTGTCTGTTGGATCACTCAGTCTCTGTGCTAATTTCTCTGCTTATTCTTTCTTGGATGATATATCTTTTCTGAATTGTTGAATTCAAGTAAGATTACTAACCCTTCTGAAGCTATCTTTCCTTTTTAAAAGCAGATCAAGAACCTGTGCTAGTGCGGTTGCTTATGCAATTGGCACAGTCAGCAGAATTGCAAAAATATCCTTGGCTGATGCAACTGGTGTAGTTTGCATGATAACGCTGGCTGCATTAATAATACACCATCAAACCAGAAGTCACAAGAACGGCCATTTGAGACCAACTACTCTACATATTCAGTGGCTCTTTCCCCAGTCTTTATCTTCCAAGGACTCAGAGCCCATAGAGAAGTCATATTCAGAGGTCTTCATTATACAGAGTAGACAGACAAATACCAGAAATGAAAAAAAGTAAAACCAGATATGGCACAGCCTGAGGAGCCTAAAGGCAAAGAAAGTAAAGTACTAAAAGCCTAGGTAAATTGTTCACCCCTTAAAGTGTTCATCCTCACTTCCCTTTTACCCCCAGCATATAAGGTTGACCAAATACCCCTTTGCCCCAATCCTGGAGCAATTACATGAAAGGGTGTGTTTTAAACTTTCTCAAAGATAAAGTTTAATCAAAATCTATGCACTTCGACAAGTAAAAAATGGTAGCTTTCTTTAAATGCCTTAATACCAGGTTCCATATGATTGTGGTATTCTAACCTTTTGAGAGAACCACCAGGAAATGATAGATAGCATACCTTGCTTGTGGAGTCATATTTCTACACATTTCTTCCTTCTAAGCTAACATGGAGGGGGAGAAAAGAGTCAGGGAGGAGGAGGAGAAAACCCCAGACTGCCAAATTGGCAGATTTATTCATTCTCTACAACATTGAGGTGTCAGAAGATGCAGTGATTACACCAAGACTTCAAGAGCTCTATATTTAGATCTCTGCCTGTTGAAAAAGTGCTCAAGGGAAATCCTAATCTATCGTCAAGACTCCCTTCACAGGGAAGATCAGTACCCCCCTAAAGTACCAGTTAGCCATAGGCAACTGAAACAATTATTTAACAAGTGTGCAGCCTATTATGATGTATGGGACACAAAATGAAGGCTTAAAACAAAATGGACTTAGTTATGCTAATTTAATATTCCAGCTATAGAGTAAGGTACTTATTCTTACTGCTATGTACCAAGATGGGATTACATGGACACTATGAATTGTCAATATTTGTTCAACAGTATTCTGAGGGACAAAAGAAAAAAAAAAAGGCTGGGAAGTCTTCCTGGGAAAACATCTGCTTATTTGTCTGGGAATTTAGAACACAGGTAAAAATAGGAAAACCAACAAGATACGAACCCAACAGAAAATCCAGAGATATCGGCCAACCACCCCCGGGCTTTATGATTTTTCTGCTTTCTCAGAAAAGAAATTTATACAGAACAGAAATGATAGCAACCTTGGGATCTTTCCTAGTACCATGTAGCAAAACATGATGACCTGGGCCTCTCTGCAAATATAAGGGGAAAAACCACGACAGTCCAAAACTGACTACACAAAGACTTTTCTGTTTGGTTTAGCTTTGATATAAACCACAGTAGAAACTAGAAATCAATACAAGATTGGAAGCAGCATGGGATATGCAAGTTTAAAAAAAAAAAAGCTGGAGGTCTGAAGAGGCCTTTGTGAAATTTTTGGCCTGCTGAGCTGGTATCAGTTCAGTTTGCTCTCAGTGGCTTCATGTTCCGAATTACATGCAAAGATCCAGTCCTAGGAAAAGAGGCCAGATATGAAAAACTCATGAATTTTGGTAGAATTTCACAGAAGCTAGCATGGGGAATCAATCCTATAGAAGCTGAAGACAAAGGGGAATAGTTAGAATTGGCTTCATTCTTCTCAGATACTGTTTTCAGCCATTCTACTGCCCCTTCCATCCCAAAGAGCCCTTTATTTTTTCCCCCCAGTCTTTTATACTTTTGTTATTAGGATATTAGAACTGAGGTACATTCTTCTTGACTGTTTGTACCACATGGGCACAAATAGCTTTACTAAAATCATATGATTCTATTAGAGAGATAAAATGTCTCCAGTTACTATAAATCTACCATGGTCTCAATTTCCTCTATCTCATGGGCATAAAACATCATAAACACCTGAGCTGATCATTAAGGAAACAAGAGAACTCCTTTGGAATTGAGGAACTTTTGTCCTCCATGGAACTCCATGTTAGCTTAGTATAGAGAAAGAGCCCAGCAGCTGACTTCATTGGAAAAATGATATTAATTAAGATGAATGTTAAAGCTAAGACCATAGAGCCTATGATGGTTTAGAGAATAGCATCTGTCCTGGAAAGAAGTCTCCAGAGACTATGTCCTCAAAAAGAGAACATTAGGCACTGAATGCCATTAGAAAATTTTAGCTAAACAAGTTGCATCTGCCAATGTTTCTATGCCTCAATCACCTAGAACATATTCAACATCCCAAGCTCTTGTTGAATGGAGTATATATTGACTATCCAGGAAGCCTTGACTCTTGGGCAAAATAATTTCATTTTTGACAAAGCAATCACTCTGACCAAGGTTACATAGGAGGGATCTTCGTGTATGGTGAATGTTGGGTACCGATTAACTTACAAGACCTGAAAGGTAATAGATCAATTAGCCAGTTGAGAAATCATAGGATAAGAAGTTTTGAAAAAAGAGCCACAGAAAGCATCACCTGAAGACTAAGTATGAGTAGATATCATCATCCCCATTTTTTTAAAGGCATAGGAAAAATACTCTAAATTGAATATTTTAAGCATATCTTTTCCAATGCTAGCCCAGCATTGCCTCGTCTAATTACTCCTTCATCTGTTAGTCATTAACATTAACCTTTCAACATACAAAGAACAAAAAGATTTCCACATTACATTCTCCATCTTGCTTCTCCATACTTTTGTCTCATCATATTCAGAAGAAACTTAGAATATATTCCATTCATCCTGCCCTGTTTCTCTTCTTATTCCGACTTCCCTCATTTTAATCCAAGCCTTGATGACAACCCAATTATTACCCTGAATTTCAGGGCTTGGAACTTTGTTATACTTTTAGCAAAGCTATTTATTTCATTACTGACCCACCGCTGAACATCAATGTGTCCACCTTAACATATTTAGCAGCCATTTAAGTTAATTCATTGAAATTAAATTCTCCACTATCATCTCTCCCTGCTTATCCTGTTTAGTTTCATATTTCTTCCAACTGCAGAAAGGTTCACCAAAAGTTGTTTCAATTAAGTGGGCCTGGGTCATCATCCTAGCATTGCCAAAGGAGATTATGGCTGAAATAAGGATCATCTAAGTTGGGCAAAAGAAAACCAGAACCAAGACAGTCTGTGGGGCTTGTGGAGCCTTGGCACAGAAAGGAGTGCCTGACCTCGGGCACATACTCTGAGGGAAGTCATCTACACATGACTGAATAGCTAATCAAATGATGAGCCAATGCTCTTTTAAGCTCCTTCAGACATGAGGGATAATTTATCACTCACTTACCTAAATGTTGTCATTTGAATTTTTTTCCCCTAAAGTGCTCTTAAACAAGACAACACCAAACTATTGTCAATGACATCTGATGATAGGATGGGAAATATGCAGTGCCCACAGTATCATGAAATTCTCAGGGAAAGAAGTTGGATGTGGTAGGTAGAGTTTACTGCTCTCTCTTTCAGGAGGATATGCAAAGCCATAAAGAAATAGTTATTCCCACATACCTATTATAGGATTGTTCTCCACTTCTGAACATGGATCCCTAATAAGAACAGGGCAATGCCCTCCTACTTTTTCGCTGTGAGCACTCCAAAAACCAGTCTTAACCTTGCCTGGCAGAGTCAGCACCTGGAATGAATGAGTCCCAGGGTCCAGTCTTGCAAATTCTATACAAAGAAATGATAGTATGTTGTTGCTAAGTAGCTACTACTCTATGCTCCCAGGTCCTGGCAGGGCTTGGCAACTCAAAAAATATCCCTTTATCTCCAGCAATGCTTGGGGTAGGGAAAGTGCCCTCAAAGAATTGAAACTGATTTATTTTTTCCATAAACTTCCTGAGACCTGATGCCTGGATAATGCCATTTGCCTAGATGAGCTACAATGGGAAAGGGAGAGTTTAGTCTACCCTAAGGCAAGACTAACCTTGAGATCCCTTTTCTTAACATCTAGAGGGAGGTTAATAGAAGTCTCAGAGGCCTGCTCCTGGTGCCACAGGGTTAAGCATGTTCCTTCTGAGAATGGTTTGTTTTTATTTTTTTATTTTTTTATTTTGCGTAGGTTTTCTTTTGGTGGAGGGGAGAGAATCTCCAGAGTAATTAAAGAGCTTGACAGGTTTGAGTCAGAGAATAGGGTCCTGGACTTGGACTCTAGACAATCAGAATTCAAGTTCTTCCTCAGACTTAATCTCTGCTCCTCGGTTTCTTCACCCGGAGGATAACAATACATTTATCTCCTTCTCCCAGGGTTGCTGAAGACCAAATGAGAATACTTGTAAAGCACTTTGCAAAACAAAGGGCTGTGTAAGTATCCGCGGCTATAGATCCAGTAACTTTCAGGGAAACTTTCTTCACATACCTTCCCCTCCAGATCCTAGAAACACTCATTCTAAAAAGTTCAAACTAACCTGAACTTCCTTTCAAGAAGACAAGGTTGGCTAAGGAAAAATAACTAATTCTACTAACATGCCATGTCTTCATGACAACATGACTCATTCATGCCCAGGGGAAGAACAGGTCTCTTCCTAAATGACAGAAAAGGTCATAGGGAGACTTATAAAAAAAAAAAAAAAAAGCTTAGAAGTTTAAAATACTACTATACAACAAGCGTACAATTTCAAGAATGAAAAGTTCTTTTAAACAGGTATTCATTACCTCTGTAGCTTGGATGGGGGAGAAGTAAAAAATGGAGCTCCAAACACAAAGACATCCTGGGACCTGGATCTGTATATAACACTTGTTTTAAAATTCTCACCTATACAGCCTATAATTATTGTAACTGTGAAAGGCACATGGAAATATTGAGGAAATGGCAGTTGGGATTGAAGAGACTTTTCTTATTATGAGTGGAAATAAGTGAGAAACAATGGAGATGACTTTATTTAAATTGTTTTTATTTAATCTTATACAGAAAGATAATTTTGAGGAGACTCTTGCTACATACCTTGTCATCTGATGTTTGTTAGAGATAGCGCTCTGGTTGCAATTCTCCTAAATAAAGTGTTATAATAGTAATATTCATTTAGAATATGTATATTATCATTAACTTCATAGTTAGTAGCAATGATTTATTAATCTGTGGAGACTAGATAATAGATTTGTCAATATATTGATCAAAAGTGAACAGCTGCTTATGGAGAAAGTTTTTCTTCAGTTTAAATAACTAAAGGTGGAGAGCTCTGAGCTGAGTCTTCAGTTTTATTAATGAGAAAAATATTCAATTGCACCCATGAATTACCCTAAAATTCAGGATTATTCAACACCTTTCTCCTTACCTGCCCCCTTCAGTAGGGGTGCCAATTTTGAAGTTAAAGGACCAGTTTACAGTATTTAAGTTCATAGATCTTGAATTCAAAAAGAAAAAACTTAGTCATCCACACAAAAAGGAGAAAGACCTGAGCAGCTAACATTCACTTTCCAAATCAATACCAAGACAATATAACCTCAATTACTAAAAAAAAAAAAAAAAAAAAAAAAAAATTAAAAAGCTGAAATCTTTACACAACCCAGCTCTATCTTCTGCAATGGTAGGTCAGACATTAATGATGGGGGGTGGGGGGTGGGATGGGATCTGGACTGCTAAAAGGAAAGCTCCTGAATTTCCCACAAATTTCAGGAATTCAGTCCCTGGCTATTCACCTGAGACATCTGGCCCACCCTGTTAATTAAATTAGCTTAATTGACATCTTAATCTCAAAATCCAGGCTCCTTTCTCTGCTGCCTCCGGACCACCCCAGGCTATTTGCCACTTCTTAATCCCATCCAGATATTCCCAGTTTTTTTGTTTTTGTTTTTTGGTATCTAAGTGTCAAGTCCTGTTCCTATTAAATTCGTAGATTTACTAGAAATCTTGCCTGGCCAATTCATGAATAATAAAACCTCATTAACTCTGACTGAAAGAAATCTTGAGGCCGACCTGCCCTAGCAACATTAACATAGAACATCAACTTTTAGAACTTAGTTTATGCCTTAAAGAGAGCCAACTAAAGTTCAGAAATTAATTTATTTCTTACATGTGAAGATAATAATGCAACCTGAAAAGTTTTTAGTAGTGTTTCTATTGCTGTCCCCGGTAGAAGATCCTAAACATCCTTTTGTTGAGACATTTTCTACTTTCCACCAAGAATGAGGAGGAACAGACCACAAACCATCTATCTTGGTAGGTCCACGAACAGGTTCACAGTGGAAAGCATTTTGGCAAGTCAGATTTTTCAACTACCAACTTCACAAACTGATGTATTACTACTTTAAGTCTTGCACAGTTGAATGGCACTATTCTTACTCTAAGACCTCATATTGAATCTCCTTCAAAATTTTTGCCATCAAATAGCTCTTATCATTGTTCAGAACAAAGATGAAGATTATGACAGCACTGAAATTCTCTGTGAAGATGAACGCAAAGGTGCAGAGAAAGATAAAACCAAATTCACTAGATTTCAGAAATCCCAAGAGGAACATTTTTATCTAGTTGGAAAAGTTTTATGGTAGAACTTCTGTTTTCCCTCTGAAAACTCTTCTTCGCCTTTTATCAAAAGGAATAGTTATTTAAAAACTTGAAGAGATGATACAATTTTAGCAAATTGCCCTAGGGAGACTTGTGCAGAATAATCAATTTGTATCGTCATCCAGGTTACGAAGGGACATTAATGATGCATGTTTTCTGGGAACTGAAGAATGAATTCCAACATGCAGCGTTGAAAAGACTTTGAAGATACTGGAAGACAGCTGACAACTTCTACTCACTTACTGCTCCCAGAATCAACAATGCTACTTTCCTGTGCTCCTGCAGGTAGATGATTTTGAAGAAAAGGAAATTGAGTTAATGTGGATTGCACAGATCAGATGCTGAAGAAACATATTCTATAGGAAATATCTTTAGTTATTCTAAATTGCATGAGATCCCAGATGCCAGAAAAAGGATGCTAAAAACCCTGACAACGTTGCAGTGAAACAAGTTCTCTGGCGAAGAGCATTTGGTTCCATATTTGAGGATATTGAAAAGTACCCAAATAGTAGAAACTTTTATTCCTTTATGATCATGAAAGAAAATTGATAGGAAATACCTTGAGAACATTGTGAAACACATCCTGAAAGGGTTGAACATTGACAGTAAAGAAAGACAATAAATTTATCTCGGCTTAATTCTTATGTTTCTGATTCCGACATCTGTGGTACAGCATGAGAACTTCTTAGGATTAACCAACCGAAGGGAATATTGGAGCAGCAGGGGCTTAGAGTAATTCCCTGTTTTGTCTTCTAACAACTCTTATCTGTACCCAAGTGGTATATTGTGGAGGTAAGGAAGGAGTCCGTATCATTCACTCCTTAATTGTCACTGTTTAGAAGAATTAAAACTCACCACAGAGACAAATTTATACGAATTGTACAGATGCTGCTGCTGCTGAAAAGACGGAAGAGGAATATAGTAAAGAAACACTGAATCTAAGAAAGGATATAAATAAATACTTTATTTTCTGCCATCGTGGGCATCCAGAAACAGTAAGAGGATAATCAGGTTCAGAAAGTCATAGGTAAAGGAACTGTCATATTCAAGCATCATGCCTTGAGATCTGTCAAGTATTAGGCAAGACATTTTTATGTTAAAATAATTTTGAAGATGCCATTAATTCACAGCACAGAAAAGCAAAGAAGTCCAGAGAATCCCTTGTCTCTGATATAGTTGGTCAAGTCTACAAAAGCCAACTTATCTTCTAAAAGGAAAAAAATTAGTAAGGGAGAATTGTATCTCCTCAGGAACTCAAACACCTGTAAGGATAGCCACAAAAACTCAAAATGCCTTCAGAAAACCTCAGCAACACAATGAATACAGAGACCATGAAACTGAGCAATGCATAGGATCTAAAAGGAGGGGTGGGATGTATAATACATTGTGCTGCTTAGGGAGACATAGAAATTTGAATGCAGAAAATTCAGCTTCTAGAGAAAGTCCCCCTTTTTCAATGAAAGGAATAATTCCTCCAGAGGGGTCCATTGCCCACCTTGTGTGGAAAGAATGATCAATATTCAGGCAGAATGGACATTATCCAGTAATCCAAAAGCATTTTTTTTTAATGTAAATGCTCTTCAACGCCTTTTGAAAATAACTGTCAATACTCTTCAAAAGACTGCTTTTCTCATCTGAAGGTAAGAGACAATGAAAGGGAAAATGTGGAAGAAAAAAGCCAGGCTAAAATGAAAGGGTTACTCAGAATATAAGTACTGTGCTTAGCAAATGCCTGACATATAGTAGGGTTTAATAAATATATATTGGCTGATAGTGTTGATTTGAGTACTTCTTTTGCTTGCTCCTTACAGAGTAGGGAAGGGAATTAGCTCAGGAGAGGCAAGCAAATTCCTGTGTACCTCCCTAAAAATCCTGGGTTTCTAACAGTTTCTGAACTGTCTGGGAGTGGCCAATACTTTGCCCTTTGGTTGTATGTGAATCGTTCTTTTATGTTATATACGAGTTGTTATATCACGTATTAGTTTTGCCATTTCTACATTAAGAGTAAAAACTCTATTCAGCAGCAGCATTAATATACAAAGCACACTTGTCCCTGCCTACCCTTACAAAGTGATGGCAAGCAACTAAAGCTTATCAGAATAGCATCTTTTGAGAAGAAAATTCAGTTTGGCCAACAAGTGAGCTCAGATCCAATTTATGATTGGGCAAATTCAATCTACACCCTCAGCAATGCCTCTGCAACATCACCACAGAGAGGCAGAGGTAAGAGCTAGTCACTTACTCTAAGACTTGTGGAGAACAACAACATTTAGCATTTCTGCCTAGCAGGCCATGAACAAACTTTCACAGTGCACATGAGACTCAAAGCAGATTTTCCTGATGCCAACTTGAGCATTCTACCCAGGGGTAAAGAACCTGTAGCCTTGAGGTGACATGTGGCCTTTGAGGTCCTTGGGTGTGGCCTTTTGACTGCATCCAAGTTTTACAGAACAAATCCTTTTATTGAGGGGATTTGGTCTGTGAAGTTTGGATTCAGCCAAAGGACCTCACTTGAGGACTTACAGGGTCACATGTGGCTTCGAGGCTACAGGTTTAGACTTGCAGAGGTGGGGAACCAATAGCTCTCAAACTTTTCCGCCCCTTACAACACAATATTCAGTCTAGCAAATGATGGCTCTAGAAAGACTTCAAGAGCACTTGACACTCATGTAGGCACAGTTACTTTTCAATAAACTTTGTGGTTTTGATCAAATTTGGTTTTTTCCCCCAAAATTCAAAATGTTAGTGCGATATGCAAAATTTCCTAAAAATTCCCAGTTTCTTATGCCAACCTGCAACATCAAAATTGCAAGGAAGGAAGTCACTATGTGGAAGGGATAACTGTATGTGTGATGGTTAAGTAGAATTTGTTAAACTGTTTATCTGCAACAGCATCCAACAATTCTGCAGAATTCAGGCAACCTTCATGGCACAGCATAATCACTGAAGTAGCCCATGCTGCCTCTTCCAATCACTTCTGCCTCTTGTGGTTCTTGGACACCCCTTAAAAAAAAAAAAAGTTGATGGTGAAAAGCTATATTTGGGAGCAAGAACCTGAATATTCATGAGTTCAGTTGGCACCTAGTTCCAATTTACCTATTATACAATAGAGTACCGATGCCATATCTCCCCCAGCCCAAAGATCCCATCTCTGGCAATAACTTGTGAGTGGGCCATAGTGAGGCAAACTATCTCCCCCTGTTACAAGAACCAGGTAACCTCTGTAGAACTTGCCTTGTATGAACAGAATTATCATGTACCAGCAGAACTATTGTGTACTGATTCCCACAGTTACTGTATACAACCCAGAGGCCAAGCTGTAGACAACTCCCAAAGCTGTCTTTTACAGATTCCCCCAAAACCATGCCAGTAGTAAATTATGCCTGTGCTCACGGTACAGAAACTATGTGCTCACCACCCAATTATAGCATACTTAGCACACAGTTAACTGAATTTTTCCTATATAAGCTTCAGGTTGCAAGTTCTTGAAAGGAGCTCTGCCTACCATATTAGTGTTATAAAAAAAAATTTTGCCACTTGACTGGAAAACTGCTCAAATATGAATTCTTTCCTGACAACTCCATCCTGAGGGGTCCCTGCAACCAGTACTATTATCCAGTACTATATATCAAGATCCTGACATTCTTGGATCTTAAGTCAAGGTCATCAAAATTTACAGGGGAAAAACTAATTTGGTTTTTGCTGGTAACACTGGGTTATACCTTGAGAAAAAAGGAGCAGAAAGCTTCCTTCCATGTATCAGAATGTTCAGGAGCTTGCTTTGATCTCCATGTTGTCTCCTACAGAGCTGTCAAATTTAGAGAGAACTGAATAAGACTGAGTTGCTAATGTTGTGAAATTCATTCCCTATCCATTTGTAGGCAATTGTAATCATTTCCAAGAGTGACTGTTTTGAGGTGCTTGAGACACACAAGGTTACCTTTTCTCCTCTGCTTTAAGTGACCTACAAAAATAAAAACCCTAAGAACAGTTGTCAGTGGGGCTCAGTATTTAACACAGCCTTGCTCTTATGATTCAATTAAGCAAGGATAAGATTAAAGTGAAATAGATCCTACCAGAGAGTGCTTACATTGGAAGTTTACATGCATTATCTCACATTTAGGTTTCACAAGAATTATGTGAGATAACTGAATTTTGCAGAAAATAAAGCTGGAGCTCAGGGTCTCAAATCGCTTGCCTATTATTTCACAGCTAGTGCTCCAAATCTGAAATAATCCATCATACCATGTATGCCCAATGGCACAAGGTTTTCAAAGCTTCTTAAGCCAAATATGGATCATGGTCCACAGTTTAAGAGGCACTGAAGGGGGTCACAAGTGGAAAAAGTTTGAGAAGTCCTGGCTTAGAACATTGAACACCTAACTCTCTTCAAGTCCAACACAGCCTGGACAAAGTCAATTAGAAACAATTTTGAAAATTTTTTTTTTCCATAAATATTAAACTAATACCATCAAGGCCCTTTAGGGACCAAGATTTCTCCTTCAATTTATCAGAAGAATATCATACCCTTACTTTCAGGTACTCTGCCCAAAGGAATGTAAAACTAGATTTCTTAACAACCATGCCTTAAAAACCCCAAATCACTATGTCTCTCATTGACTGGGCAACAATAGGCCCCTGCCCAAGCCTAACTTGGTCATTATTTGGGCCCTGTTGGCTCAGAGTGAATATAAATATAAATTGTTTCTGTTTTGGCCAGAAATTCTCTCCCAGATTGTCAAGTCTGGAGTATTTTTTGTTTTGTTTTGAACTAGGTACTCCAAGGTCATTCTTTGCCCCATTTCTTACCTAGCTTTAATCACTGAATAGTTGTTGCCTCAATCAAATAGCGGTCTGGGAAAGACCTTAGCTTAAAACATCCAAGATCTCCCACCGCATCAGGGGCCATCTCCAGTTGTTTTGGTCTATATCTTAGCACTGGGCCCACATGGCTCTGCAGGAGGGTGAGACTGACTGATAAGTTAAATCCAATTCACTTGGCATGTCATGGCATCATCTCCCTGATGTCTTGGTCCTCTTCGAAAGTCAAGGAAAACAACAACCAGAAGGTTCATGGGTGGGTCAAGGATGTGTTTACATTCCTGTTTTCCCTTCCACTTCCTACTTTTGGCTCATAGGCTGTGGAGATGCAAAATGGTAACGTGTAGGGGTGTGCAGGGAAGTGGAGTGGAAATCTGTTAAAGTAAACAGTTTGCCTTCTCTTCTCTAGATTGAACAAAATATTGGAGGGTAAAGTGTTGAAAGGAAGTAAGCAATGATAGTAATTTGAAAGGTCATTGCATAGAAGCGTCTGCTGTGGTGTACAGATGCTAGGAACCCTGAAGTTCAAGGGCAAAGGGCACAGATCCTGCCTTGAAAGAATTCAACACAAGTCTTCTTTCAAGTCAGAGAAAAGGTTTATTAAAACACCAGTTGGGGCGAGTCTGTGCTATTGGCCAGATTTTAGGATTCTGAGAAATTTAATGGAGGCAAGATGGACCTTTTATACAGAAAGACCATGGGAACATCCATATGTGGTCTAGGAGGTAAGAGAAGGGGTCTAGATGGAATTAAGTGTGGGAAGCAACCAGGAGTGATTCACAGGTAACAGACAATGAAGGACTTGGGGTAGGCTAGAGAAAATTGGAGATTGGGGCAGGATGGAAGTCACAATGCAAGGACAGTTGAAAAATTTATATGGAGATAAACCTCAGATGAATGGCAGGGACCTGGGTTACATGGGAAAGAGCAAGTCCTTTTAGGGATCCATCATTAGGCACCCTATCAACACCTACAGGACAGAACTGGGAACCAATAGGTAAAAGGGACAGACAAGCTGATCTTTACCCTTCTTTGGAAAGGGAGAAAGAAGTGAGGAAGAAATTAAGTCTGTCCCAAAGTAACGCAGGGACCTGGGAAATAAGTACCTCATCACTGGATCTTCAAGAAGATTGGCTATTTGTCCTGGATGCCGTAGAAATAATCTCAGATGTGAATTGTTTATGACTTCTGAGGTCCCTTCCAACTTTGGAACTCAGGGAAAACAGTTCCAGACAGATCATTCCAGGATCCAAGTAATAATAATTTCTCATTACTTTTTTGTTAACTGGTCAGTCAAAAGACTTTTGCAATCAACTGTAGTTCTATTTCTCCTTTAAAAAAATAAATCTATTGGATTTAATAACACTGAACTTTCCTCATCACACCAGGAAGGCACCATTTTCTAAGTTTATTCTTTACCTCTGTTTTTCCTTTGAAATTGAAATTTACTCATTCATGCAAGGCTCTCAGAGTCAACTTAGTCATTCACAGTCAACTTAGTCATTAAGTCAGATGTTACTTGTGGCCAAAGTATCGTTACAACTCGCTGTGACAAATGGATATGACCAGCCAACTTCCTTTCAGCATAGGACAAGGGAGACAGACGTCTACATTTCCTTCAATTACTTAGAAATATTCTGAGAAGGGGCCCATAGACTTCACCAATCTGATAAAGAGGGGTCCATGACTCCCCAAAAGTTAAGAACATTTGCTGTGATTGAGGCTTTGCCTATTGGTTTTTCTGACTCAGCATATCTTAGAGACCACACTAAGTGTTCATTTCCAATAAAAGCATGTTGTCCATTCATGTTTGCAAGACATTTTTAAAAATGTTACTTTTGATCTTCAAAACAATTCTGTAAGGGAGGTGCTGTGGTCATTCCCATTTGACAGATGAAGAAATGGAGAATGCAACTTAAGTGATTTGCTCAGAATCACTCAGCTATTAAAGTTGTCTGAAGCATGGTTAGAACCAACTCCAAGTACAGTACTAATTCTCAGCACCCCCTTGCTACCTACAATTTAAGTTTGCCCTGCAAATGTTCTTCCCATGACACTTAGTTTCAGTCACTGGATTTGTACTAAACATGATATGGTTGGATCTTGTTCAGGTACAATGGTTGACAGGTGCCAGCACACCAAGACCAAGAACTGCCTCATTTTGAGGAAAATACAGCAGCCCTCTACCTCTCTAGTCTCATTCCATGCTCTGGTGATATTTTTAGTTTAAATAAAAAACCCTTTTCCATTTGTTTCTAATGCAGAGATGGTAACATCTTCTCAAAAGAACCCTCATCAGCAGTATTAATGCATTTTTGGCATGGAATGTAAATTGTGATTATGAAATTCATAGAAACAGAATTCTGAGCATAATTCATTTATTAATTAGGCTATCAACTCAATAAATTGAGGTGTGTAATCTGTGACCAAAGACTCCAAAGTAAACATCCCAGGTCAGTATAAATCCAGGTCTACATTCCTGACAGCAAATTACTGGGACCTCCCCCAGCAATTGAAAGATAACCCTGATTGGTGAACATTTAATGAAGAACTCTCAATTAAGGAACAAGACCTGGTCATAAGATTCAGCAGCCTCCAAAAATCTGGACAAGGAAACTAAAGCATTCAGGATCTCTCTGGCTTAGTTTCTCCTTTGTAGGCAAGTCACCCTAACTTTGATTTGAAATCAGACAAAAGACTTGCCACCTTCTTAGTAGCATAGACAATCTCAGGTGGGCTTTTGTAAATGGAATAAATTGAGGGTCCTTATCCAGACAGGTGCTTGGGGGCTGGGAGTTATTGCCTTCCTTGGCTAGGAAACAGGTCTCTTGAGCTAAGAGATGAAGGCTTTAACAGAAAAAGCAGTGATACTGGTTAATAACAATGAAACGATATAACATTACAATTGAATTTCCTCAGAATAAAGAAATTTCTACAGCTTGCATTAGTAGCAGGTTCTTAATAAACTCCCACAATGGTTTTTGCTTCCTGAAAGATAAAGGTATCGGACTAGCTGACTTCTGTGTGGGATCTATGATGATGAGATATGACATGGTTTTGGTAAGAGGTCCCCTAGATAGAATGCCACCTTCCAAAAGTAGAATATCCTCATAGAACTAAGGCCAAAATAGGAAGTTGGCAACTAGGAAACAAAATCAAAAAGAAGTTCAGTAAGCATCAAAACAGGCAGGAGGCAAAGTGTTTCCCTTCACTAACCTAGCCATATTGACTATATTTTTAAGGCAAGGAATTTGGAGAATGTCCCCAATTTGCCCTTTCGACAAGCAGTACACCTTTTGTGTACTTCCTCCTCTTGAATAGGAGACACTTGTATTATGATTAGCAGACAATGTCCTGCGTGGACCAAACCATCCCAGAAGCTCACTGTTGATTCATTCCAGTCATGTCCAACTCTGTGGCTTCATTTAGGGTTTTCTTGTCCTGGAGTGGTTTGCCATTTCTTTCTCCAGCTCATTTTACTGATGAGAAAACTGGGGCAGAGTTAAGTGACTTTCTCAGGGTCACACAGATGGTAAGTATCTGGGGTCAGATTTGAACTCAGGAAGATGGGCATTCCTGTACCCAAAGCCCAGGGCTCTATCCATCCACTATAACCGCTAGCTGCCCAAAAACAATATTCAGAAGAAGTAAAGCTAACATGTATGCTGCAAAGCAGCAATATAATCTGAGGTTTTAATCTCTAAGCAATATTTCAAATACTAGGGTATCCTCAAAGAAAAATTCCATCATTTCCAGCCCCTGTCACTGTGTATCCCCATCCACTTGCACTTGAGACCACTTATGGACATTTTATGATCTCCATAATAGTGTTTCCCCTTCCAAGTATTTAGACCTTACATATGTGTCTTAAAACCAAATTCAGAGGGAGAAAAACCTCTGTCTTATTAGTTCCACTGAAATTGGGATGATAGAGGAAAAACAGAGGCAGAAATAAATGTAGTGGGAAGATCCTTCTCACCATGTGAGGATCAAACTCTCAAAAACTGAGCACAATTAGTCAAAGTATAGGACCATCATTTTATGGTCTAGCTTGGATGTCAATGGCCCTTGAAGTCAACCCCTGACAAGGTCACTAAGATCTGGAAAATTTCAGTAATAACTGCATCTATGTGTACTTTAAAAGGTGGGCCGTTCAGAGAGTCTCAATCTTAACCTCCCAACAAACCGTGGGAGACGTCAATCCATTTCTTCATCTATAAAAATGGAGACAAGAGGTTTAATGCCTTGGCTCAATATTCCACCACTAGCAAGTATTGGAGGTGGAATTTTGAAGGCACACTGACTCCAGAGTCAGTGCCCTTTTTCCAGGGAACCATACTGCTCTTCCAAGGTCTTTTTCCCTACTTACAGATCCATTCATTCTTGGTTATATATCCAAGAACATGGAAATAATCCTGATGGCAAGAAAAAAAATGCAATTTAGTTTCAGAGAGGAGAGTAGACTAGCCTGTGTGAGCAGTAGCCCTTAGTAATGTTAGCTAGCATTTAGATGGCTCTTTAAAAAGTTTACAAAGCACTTTATAACTTATCTCATTTTATCCTTACAACACTGAGAGGCTGATGCTATTAGTACTATTTTATAGAGGAAGAAATGGATGCAGTGGTTAAGTGACTTACCTAGGGTGATAGAGCTAATAAATACCTGAGGATTTGAATTCAGTCTCCTCAACTCTAAGCCCAGTATGATCCCCTGGGCCAACTAGTACTGCTTCATAGTCTAGAATTATCATGAAAACAGCAAAGCCAAGCAGCAAATTCATACAAAGCTCCCCATCGTTATCGTGGTACAAGACTAATCACTGTTGCTAATGGCAAGAGATGGCAGTAGGTTTTTTTTGTTTTTTTGCAAATCAGCACTATCCACTTTGCCACTTAGCTGCCCAATATGTAATTATAGCTATTAATAATAGTAGTTACCATTAAAATACTCATTGCCACAACAAGCTTATCATTTTGAGAAAAGGGAAAATGATTCCCAGAACATGAAACATCCAGTTGGAACTTTTTCTTTGACTTGTACTCTCTCGCCCCCCTAAAACATTTCTCAACAAAACTTGGGCATGTTTCAGAGAACTCCCTCACCCAGATCAGTTAATTGTATAAAGTCATTCTACTAGATCAGAGACTTGTCGGTCATCTTCTTTCATAGATGTATGAAAATTCATCGATTTCCAAATATTTTTATTCATGACCCTGGGGTTTTGAAATCTCAATCTGCATACAAAGGATATGACTTCAACAGCTTGCAGAAGGTCTGTTTACGCACCAGTCAATTCCAAAATATTGCTGTCACATGCACTCAATCTACCATATAGCCCAAACAATTACCAGAAGTCCCTCCAATAAAATAGAATATGATACCTACCATCTTCAGGATTAAGGGCATCAGTTAAAATATTCTCTAAATTCTAAAGCAACAAATCATCTGAAATGTGTTTATAGCCAGGCATTTTTAGCATTCTGTAGAAAGCAGGTGCAGTGGATTCAACAGTGAGCTTTCACATAGCACTTTGAGCTTTGCAAAGCTGCATAGAGCTCCTTTGATCCTCACAATAAACCCTGTGAGCACAGTAACTGTTATTCCCATTTTACAGATAAGAAAACTGATCCATGAAGTGATTTGTCTAAGGTTACGCCTATACACCAAGAGAAAAATAGGGATAGAGTATCTGTCCATGTTGAGCCCAACTTCCCATAGTCATATACCCCTCCATGACATTCCCCCCCAGCCCCCCTTCCTGCTTGCTTTCTCTACCCATTTTCCTCCTCAGTCATTCCTACCTTTCCTTGATATGAGAGTAGAGAAGTTAGATTTTGTTTCTGCAGTGGGTTCCTGGATGGCTTCATTATTCATTTGCCAGAAAGACTGGATCGCATTGGGCACCACACAAAAGATTAATTCTGGGTCTAATCCTTCAAGGATCGAAAAAAACTTGTAAAACTTCAGGGATAGTGAGAAGATGCTCCAGGGTATGGCCAATGAAATAGCTCATCTGCCACTGGCCCTTTGCCTACCCCCCCCCCCCCCCCAGGCAGCACACCCTTGTTTCACCTGAGTCAGCAACACCTTCCTGTCAGTAACCTGGATATGCTGCTCTGGGACTAAGAGGGAAGAAGAGGGCTCTCAAGCCCATTCCAATCCATGACAACCTGTCTTCTCAGTAAGGTGTGAGGAAATATAATCACAAAAGGATGAGAGAATTGATTTGGAGAAGGCAGCCAACAAGGAAATGAAGAAAACTTGAACTCTCTCATCTCCTAACTCCACACCTCAAAATCCCTTATCCATATCATGATTCATCCTCACCTTTGCCCCAGATGGAGCATTTCTTCAAAGTTAATTCCTCTGCTTGTGCCCTGATCCCAATCCTTCTGCCTCCCCCAGCTTCCCTCCATTGTTATCTTCACTGCAATTTACAAAATATGCCCAGGTCACCCCTAATCTTTATTTAAAAAAAAAAAAAATTGAAGATGGAGGAGTGAGAGCAACGACTCACCTAAGCTCTCCGACAAACTCCTCCAGGTACATCTGAAAGGAGAATCTGACCAAATTTTGGAGGTGCAGAATCAAGTGGGAAACAGACAGTGATGGATTTGGAGCTCAAGTTGGACTGGAAGGTCCACAGGAAGGATCCGTTCCATGGGGGTGAGCACACAGCGCAGCGCGGCCAACCCAGAGGAGCAGAAGAGAACTGAGAAACCTGAGTGGCAGGCAGAACCAGAGGAGCAGCACCCAGGGCAGGAGACAAGCCAAACCGAGTCAGTGAGAGCTGCAGAGCGCCAGATTATCAGCGCAGCAGCTCCTGAGATGTTCAGCCCAAAGATCAAACTTCGGTAAGTCACTACTTGAACTTTGGGAAGCCAGGATAGCGGAGTGATCAGTAAATGCTCTCTCCTCCCCCCTTGATGACCGTGAAAGAACCATAAAATCTCCCCAGAAAAATCCCAGATCAGTAGAAGTAGAAGGAGACCAATAGTCTCATAACACCTGAGATGAGGAAAATAGCTAAGGGGGATTCCTCCTATGGTGGCAGAGGCAAACCGGAAGGACAGAGGACCCAGGGCAGAGAAAACTCGCACTAGGACCCAGGCAAGCCTCAGCACCAGGAGAGGAGCTCCAGGAGGGGTGGGAACATGGATTAGCATCTAAGGATACCTCAGCTGTCCAGGGGAATCAGAAAGACAATAGGGCAGCTGGGATTACCAGCCCCTGAGCTTGCCTTTGCCTCAGTTCAGCTGAGGAGCTCTCCTGTAACCAAACCACTCCTCCCCCACACTTAACAAGCTAAACCCAGGGCTGATCAGGGAAACACCAAACAAAAACCTGCTTTTAGCTTTTTCACACATCAGCTCAGCAAAAAGTTCTCTAGCTTCTGACTGAAAGAACCAGAAGCCACAACACTCAATCAACATCATGAACAGGAAAAAGCAGAGGGCCAAAAGAACCATAGAATCTTTCTATGGGGATAAGGACCAAAACACAAACCCCAAAGAGGTCACAGCTGAGGACTGTACTTCCATCTGAAATTTCAGAAGGGACTATGAACTACTCAAAAGTACAAGCAGCTCTCCTGGAACAGCTGAAGAAGGAAATAGAAGATAAACTGGCCAATGATTTTAAAATTATTAAGAAAGAATTCACTGATGAGAACATCTCCTTCAAAAGGAAAATTGAACAAATGGAAAAAGAAGTTCAAAAATTAACTGGAGAAAATAACTTCCTAAAAGGGCAAATGGAAAAGTACAAAAATTAACTGGAGAAAATGGCTTCTTAAAAGGAAAAATTGGGCAGATGGAGATACAAAAGTTAACGGAAGAAAACAATTTGATGAAGATTAGAATTGGGCAAGTAGAAACTAACGACTCAATGAGACAGCAAGAATCAGTCAAACAAAATCTAAAGAATGAAAAGATAGAAGAAAATGTAAAATATCTAATTGGAAAAACAACTGACCTGGAAAATAGATCCAGAAGAGAAAACTTAAGAATTATTGGCCTGCCAGAAACCCAGGATGGAGAAAAGAGCCTGGACAATATCTTCCAGGAAATCATCAAGGAAAACTGCCCAGAAGTACTAGATTCAGAGGGCAAAATAGTCATTGAAAGTATCCACCGTTCCCCCTCCTGAAAGGGACCCCAAACTCAAAACCCCAAGAAATATAGGTGCCAAATTCCAGAGCTATCAAGCTAAGGAGAAAATATTACAAGCAGGCAGAAAGAAAAAAATTAAATATCAAGGAGATATAATCAGGATTACACAGGACCTTGCAGCTTCTACATTAAAAGATCAAAAGAACTGGAACCCAATATTCTGTAAGGCAAAGGAGCTGGGACTACAACCAAGGATCAATTACCCAGAAAAGTTCAGCATAACATTTCAGGCAAGGAGAAAGTCATTCAACCAAGTAAGGGATTTCCAGAGTTTCCTGACCAAAACGCCAGAACTTGATAGACAATTCGATCTTCAAATGTAGGTCTCAAGAGAATCATAAAAAGGTAAACAGTGGGGGGCAGGGGAACAACTTGATACTCAATTAGGGCAAATTGTTTACCTCCCTATAAGGGATGATGATACCTGTTAATCTTGAGAACTGTGTGTGGCTATTAAGAAATATAAAAGGGATATGCATAGGGGGAACGGGAATAAAGTAAATGATATCATAATAAAAAATATGATTTAAGTATGAGAAGGGATTGTAATAGGAGGTGTGAAAAGGAGGAAGCAGAAAATGGCAAATTACATCACAAGAAGAAGTACAAAATCATAGTAGAGGGAAAGAGGGGAGGGAGATGAGCATTGTGTGAGAGGTACTCTCATCGGATTTGTTTAAAGGACGGAACAATAAACTTAAGTAGAAAATCCTAATTAGTTCTATAAGTAGTAGGAGAGGAAAGGGAAAGAAGGGGGAAGGAGGCTAAAAGGGAGGGAAGAAGCAATAAGAGTAAAGGGGAGTTAAAGGGAGGGGGGCTAAAAGAAGGAGGGGAAGGCAGCAAGAGGAGGTGGTGAAAAGTGAATATTAGTGAGGAGGGGAAGGGAGACAGCAGAGCTAAAAGCACAAATGGTGGGAAAGAAGATGGAGGGAAATACACAGATTGTAATCATAACTGAATGTGAATGGAATGAATTCTCCCATAAAACGGAAACAGATAGCAGAATGGATTAAAAGCCATAATCCAACAATATGCTGCTTACAAGAAACACATTTGAAATGGGGGGGATAACACATAGGATAAAGGTCAAAGGATGGAGCAGAATATATTGTGCTTCAGCTGATGTAAGAAAGGCAGGAGTAGCAATCCTAATCTCAGACAAAGCAAAAGCAGATATAGATCTACTCAAAAGGGATAAGGATGGAAACTATATCCTGCTAAAAGGCACCATAGACAATGAAGCAATATCATTACTAAACATGTATGCTCCAAGTGGTATAGCATCCAGATTCTTAGAGGAGAGGTTGGGGGAGTTGAAGGAAGAAATTGACAGCAAAACTATACTAGTGGGGGACCTCAAACCTCCCTCTTTCTGAACTTGATAAATCTAACCTCAAAATAAACAAGAAAGAGGTTAAGGAGGTAAATAAAACTCTAGATAAGGTAGATATGATAGATCTTTGGAGAAAATTGAATGGGAATAGAAAGGAATATACCTTTTTCTCAGCAGTACATGGAACATTTACAAAAATTGACCATGTACTAGGACATAAAAATCTCAAAATCCAGTGCAGAAAGGCAGAGATAATCAGTGCATCCTCCTCAGATCATAATGCAATAAAAATTATATGTAATAAAAGGCCATGGAAAGATAAAGCAAAAATCAATTGGAAACTAAATAATTTAATCCTAAAGAAGGAATGGGTTAAAGAAGAAATCATAGAAACAATCAACAACTTCATTCAAGAGAATGACAATGAGACAACCTACCAAATCTTATGGGATACTGCAAAAGCAGTTCTTAGGGGAAGTTTTATATCTTTGAATGCCTACATAAATAAAATAGAAAAAGAGGAGATCAATGACTTGGGTATGCAGCTAAAAAAGCTAGAAAAAGAACAAATTGAAAATCCAAGAAAATAACAAATTAGAAATACTGAAAACCAAAGGAGAGATTAATAAAATTGAAATTAAGAAAACTATTGAATTAATAAATAAAACCAATAGTTGGTTTTATGAAAAAACTAATAAAATTGATAAACCTTTGGTCAATTTGATTAAAAAAGAGAAAGAAGAAAATCATATTACTAATATAAAAATGAAAGGGGTGAACTCACCTCCAAAGAGGAGGAAATTAAAACAATAATTAGAAATTACTTTGCCCAACTTTATGCCCACAAATTCGATAATCTAAATGAGATGGATGAATATTTTAAAAAAATACAAATTGCCCAGATTAACAGAAGAGGAAATTGAATAGTTAAACAACCCCATCTCAGAAAAAGAAATTGAACAAGCCATCAATGAACTCCCTAGGAAAAAATCTCCAGGACCAGATGGATTCACAAGTGAATTCTATCAAACCTTTAAAGAACAGTTAATTCCAATACTATATAGACTATTTTTGAAAATTGGGGAAGGAGTCCTCCCAAATTCTTTCTATGATACAAATATGGTTTTGATACCCAAACCAGGAAGAGACAAAACAGAAAAAGAAAATTATAGACCACTTTCTCTAACGAATATAGATGCAAAAATTTTCAACAAGATTTTAGCAAAACGAATACAACATTTTATCAAGAGAATAATACATTATGACCAGGTAGGTTTCATACCAGGAATGCAGGGCTGGTTCAATATTAGGAAAATTATTAGTATTATGGATCATATCAACAACAAAACTAACAAAAACCACATGATTTTCTCAATAGATGCAGAAAAAACTTGACAAAATACAACACCCATTCCTATTAAAAACACTGGAGAACATAGGAATAAAGGGAACTTTCCATAAAATAATAAGCAGTATCTACCTAAAACCTTCAGCAAGCATTATATGCAATGGGGATAAGCTAGATGCATTTCCAGTAAGGTCAGGGGTGAAACAAGGATGCCCATTATCACCATCATTATTCAATATGGTACTAGAAATGTTAGCGGTAGCAATTAGACAAGATAAAGAAATTGAAGGAATAAAAATAGCCAAAGAAGAAACTAAGTTATCACTCTTTGCAGATGATATACTTAGAGAATCCCAGAGATTCAAGTAAAAAACTACTTGAAATAATAAACAGCTTCGGCAAAGTTTCAGGTTACAAAATAAACCCACACAAATCTTCTGCATTCCTATATATTAGCAACAAAGTCCAACAGCAAGAGATAGAAAGAGAAATCCCATTTAAAGCTAGAGTAGACACTATAAAATACTTAGGAGTTTACCTGCCAAAACAAACCCAGGGATTATACGAACACAATTACAAGCACTTTTTGCACAAATAAAGTCAGATTTAAGTAAGTGGAAAAACATCAGTTGTTCATGGGAAGGCTGAGCTAATATAATAAAAATGACAATTCTACCTAAATTAATCTACTTATTTAGTGCCATACCAATTAAACTATCAGATAATTATTTTCTAGAGCTGGATAAAATATCAAAATTCATTTGGAAAAACAAAAGGTCCAGAATATCAAAGGGACTAATGAAAAGAAATGCTTGGGAAGGTGGGCCTAGCGCTACCAGACCTCAAATTGTATCATAAAGCAGCAATTATCAAAACCACTTGGTATTGGCTAAGAAACAGAGGGGTAGACAAATGGAATAGACTTGGCACTCAAGACACAGTAGGCAAGGAATATAGCAACCTCCCGTTTGATAAACCCAAAGATTCCAGCTTCTGGGATAAGAACTCACTGTTTGACAAAAATTGCTGGGAAAACTGGTTAACTGTGTGGCGGAAGTTAGGCATAGACCAATACCTGAAACCATACACAAGAATAAAGTCCAAATGGGTACATGATTTAGGTATAAAGATTGATACCATGAATAAACTGGAGAAGCAAGGAATAGTGTACTTATATCAGATTTATGGAGAGGGGAAGAATTTTTTTCTAAAGAAACGATAGAAAGCATTATGAAATGCAATATGGATAATTTTGATTACTTTAAAACTGAAAAGTTTTTGCACAACCAAACCCAATGCAACTAAAATTCGGAGGGATGTAGTAAATTGGGAAAAAATTTTTATGGCTAAGTTCGGGGATAAAGGCCTCATTTCTAGAATATATAGAGAACTGACTCAAATATATAACCATACAAGTCATTCCCCAATTGATAAATGGTCAAAGATATGAACAAGCAACTTTCAGGGGAAGAAATCAAAGATATCTATAATCATATGAAAAAGTGCTCTAAATCACTATTGATTAGAGAGATGCAAATCAAAGCAACTCTGAGGTACCATATCACACCTATAAGATTGGCAAACATGACAGAACAAGAAAATGATAAATGCTGGAGAGGATGTGGGAGAGTTGGAACACTAATTCATTGTTGGTGGAGCTGTGAGATCATCCAACCCTTCTGGAGAACGGTTTGGAACTATGCCCAAAGGGCTACAAAAATGTGCATACCATTTGACCCAGAAATATTGCTACTAGGACTGTATCCCCAAGAGATTATAAAAACGGGAAAGGGTCCCACGTGTACAAAAATATTTATAGCAGCACTCTTTGTGGTAGCCAAAAACTGGAAGTCAAGGGGATGCCCATCAATTGGGGAATGGCTGAATAAATTATGGTTATGAATGTAATGGAGTACACTATTGTGCCATAAGAAATGATGAACAAGAAGACTTCAGGGAGGCCTGGAAGGACTTATATGATTTGATGCTGAGCGAAAGGAGCAGAACCGGGAGAACTTTGTGCACAGCAACGACCACAGTGTGCGAGAGTTTTTTCTGGTAGAGTTGGAACTTTGTAATAATACAAGAACTTACTGAGAAAAAAAAATCCCAATGTCGGTCTTCTAAGGCAAAATGCCTTCCACACTCAGAGAAAGAAATATGGAAGTCATTCGCAGAAGGTAGCAGAGCATGTTTGTGTGTGTGTGTGTTTTAGTGTATTATGTTTTGATTTGTTATATGATTTCTTCCATTTATTTTAGTTCGACTACATAGCATGACTATAGTGAAAATGTGCTCCATAGGAAAGTATATGTAGTACCTATACAAAATTGTATGCTGTCACGGGGAGGGAGGGGAGTAGTGGGGGAAGGGTGGGGGGATAAAATCTTAACTTTAAGGAAATGATTGTAAAACATTAAAAAAAATAAAATAAAAACATTAAAAAATTGCTGCCCTTTTTCAAGTTATCCTTTCTTCGTGGTTAATCTCCTAGAAAGGTGTCTGCTCTTTATTTTATCTCCCATTCCTTTTTGAAAAATTTACATTTTCTGACACTTCCCAATAACCACATCTATACATAAACCTTTGTTTTCACTAAATGTAGTGGAACAACTTAGTGAACATGTTGAACGTGTCTGGTTTCATTCACATCTCATTCTACACCTGTATAAGGCCACTAAGGGGAAGGTATAATGTAAGTCCTCTGAAGTCAAGATTGTTCACTGCACAAATTAGTTTTTCCATGGTTTTGATTTACATCAATTTCTTTTTAGACCATTTATTTTTCTTCCACTGTTTGAACATAAACTCCTTAAATGACCCACCATGTTTGGTTTGTATTCCTGTGTCTTTAACTACATAGAGATAGCAGCAATTAACAAAATTTCTTGGTACAATTTCATTCTTAATTTCCCCTCTCCATTATTCTCTTGGGAATTGGTCACTTGTTCCTCCAGATGTATATTTTGCTGTTCAGGAGTATATTAATAAACTCCTTAGTAGTTTGATACCATTTCTAGATCAATAAGTGACAGTGCCTAAATTTACAACCAGTATGGTCCCACCATGAGCAATGAGTCCTGTTCCAATGATTCCCCTCTTGTCTATAGGGAATTTTTTTTTTTTTTAAGTGTTTTTACTCTCAAAGTCCTATGGGCATCTTGGCTTGTTTTATATATCTCAATTTTTTCAGTGTATCTCTGGGATTCTTTAAGAACATTCATCCCCCAATTCAAGCCTTTGAAGTTTGGCCTCTGATAAAAGGAGCTGTTTGAGGTGTGAGGATTTTGAGGTGTGGAGTTAGGAGATGAGAGTTCAAGTTTTCTTCATTTCCTTGTTGGCTGCCTTCTCCAAATCAATTCTCTCATCCTTTTGTGATTATATTTCCTCACACCTTACTGAGAAGGCAGGTTGTCATGGATTGGAATGGGCTTGAGAGGCCTCTTCTTCCCTCTTAGTCCCAGAGCAGCATATCCAGGTTACTGACAGGAAGGTGTTGCTGACTCAGGTGAAACAAGGGTGTGCTGCCTGGGGGTAGGCAAAGGGCCAGTGGCAGATGAGCTATTTCACTGGCCATACCCTGGAGCATCTCCTCACTATCCCCTCACTTACAAGACCTCTCGCTTGTAAAGTGCCCTCAAGTTAACACTGACCTTCATCAACCCCCTTGCCCCTCTGAGTTTCCCCCCCCCTTTTTTTTGGGGGGGGAGCGTCAATTGCCATCTGTCTTCCCTTCCCCTAAATATGTTGCTCATTTGACTTGTGACAGCTGTACTCTTCCAACCCTGCCATTTCAAGTAATATTAAGTAAATAACTCATCCCTTGGTCTCAGCTTCATCTCTTAAGGTAAAAAAGGTTTGGACTACGTTCCTTCTATCTTTCCAACTATAAGCATTCCTTTTCCAGACTCTCAATCTATCTTTTGATGCTTTGCATTTTACATCCTTTTCCTTTATGAACTAACTAGGCTCCTGTGGATTCAATCACTGTTACAAAAATCTACATAAGCACTCATCATTACTCTTCTGAATGACAATACAATACTGCCATCAGGCTGTTGGACCTTTCCACCTTGTCCTCTCTTCTCATTTATTCATGTGTACAATGAACTTCATCTCTTCAAACCCGCCCAGTTTTCCTCCAATATTTTCTACTTCTATTGAGAAAATTCTCCCAGTCAGAAAAGTTCACTAACTTATCCATCTCCCTCGTTGTCAGTCAGTAGATGAATGTAGACTTTGCTAACTTCATTGGCCATCACTTTGCTTCCAGCCCTCATCTTTCTTCTGAACAGAGTTTTCTGCTTCACCTCTCTCCCCTCCCCATTCCATCTCTAGAACGACTGCCAAAATAATCTTTGAGCATGGACATTTACTCAGAAGCTTTTGGTCTTCAAATAATACTTTTTTGACCCCAAAAAACCACTATTCGTGCCATACACAGGGATGTGCTAGAGTTAGCTTGAACCAACTCACAAGAAACAATCATTACATTTTCAGTGTGAACTCTTCTACCTCAGAAATCAAAATGCTACAAAATCAGGGCTTGACGTATGGTTTTATTGTCTAGACTTAAAGTCAAGCAGAAAACGTTAAGAAAGAAGCTTTAACTAAGCTTTTGTATTTTCTTTCTAGAGTGCTAATTGTTAAAACGCTTACCGCATACCTCTTATACTCCAAAGAGATGAGAAAAAGAAAAAATTGGAAACATGGGGTACCCATTAATTGTGGAAATGATTGTATAGTATGTCAATCTATTTAAGGGCCATATTTCATTAAAAACAAGAGGAATTTCCATCAACAAATGCATAAGAAGAAAATCAACTTTGAAATAAAGAACTCTGAACTTTAACCAACCACAATTCCAGAAGACAGATGAAGCATATTACTCACCTCTTGACAGAAAAGGTGATAGATTATGGATATAAAAAAGTTTTGGATATAACCAATATGAGAAATTCATTTTTGAGAAAATGTTCACTACTGGGTGTGGCTTTTCTCTTATTTATCAATAAAGGTGGGAGTGGGATGAGAAGAAAGCTAACTATAGGGTTATATCAAAGGTGAGATAATTAGGGTCATTAAAGTCACATATGCACAGTATAGTTTAGTAAACTAAGTTTATTCCTTAAAAAGAATAAACAGTTCATAATAGAATGGTTTTATGTACAAACTTTTTTCCCCCCATTTTACTTTCCTACAGAGAAATGCTCATTTAACTAGTTAAGGCTAAGATTGAAGGGAAAAAAAAAAAGAAAGAAAGAAAAGGAAAAAAAGAAAAAAGATCTTGTCTCCTTACCCCTAAGCTAACAGGACCTGTATAGCTAGGTATTTAAATACCTGACTCTACCACCCTTTTTTTTCCTCCCAAACTTCTATTACTCTTCCTTTCACACACTATTCCAGAAAAGCTGGACTACTTGCTGCTCCCTCCCTATATGCCCCCCACAAAAAAAATTGGGATTTGTTTCCTTCCTGCATGTATTTGCCTAAGTGAATCATCTTACCTGGAGCGTACTCTGCTTTTAAGCTTCATTTCTCCCATTCTTATCTTCCTTTAAGATTTAGTTTAATGTTCACTTGTGCTACCTTTTCCAGACTCCCCATACAGCCCCAAGTATGTCCATTTTGGAGAGTCATAGCCTAGATGGTGTCAACAAGGGGCAACAGGTAGGGCCAGATGAGCCAAGCAGGGTTGTGACAGGCTCTTTCAGGGCTCTTCTTTCTCTTTCCTGCCTTCCTGGTGGCTACTTTGGGTAGTCAAGAGAGAGGTGGGCAGACACCCCCCCTCTAGGGCATCTACTCAACCTCTGAATAGCTGAGAGGGGCAAGTGCTGGTTCTGGTCAAGAGAGCAGCAAGAACGAGAAACAGATAAGCCATCCGTAAGGAGCAGAGTTTCCTAGGGCTGAGTTCCTAGAATGGTGACACATTCTGGCAGAGTCTTGTTTTACAGAGCATTTATTCTGTTTGTCATAAACAGCACATGCAGGGGGAGGAGCCAAGATGGCGGAGTATAAAGACTCACATATGCTAGCTCCGAATCCACAGCCCATAAATTTCCTGTAAGAAGAACTTCCCACAAATTCTGGATCACTGCAAGGCACGCAGAAACATAGTGGAAGAGATTTCCATTCCAGAGAGCCCTGGAGACCCGTTCCCAGGGGTCCGTCGCGCCCCGGAAATTGGAGCCCACCCCAGCGCTGCCCTGGCTGCGGCCCCAGAGGAGCAGATCCAAGCAGGCTTCAGGGACGGAACCTCCAGCGGCCGGAAAGGTCCCTCTGCCCACAGACGCTACAGGTCAGCGAGAGAGACTTCTGGGCTGGCCGAGAGGGGAGCAGGGTGTCTCCATGGCTCGGGCCCCCTCGGGAGGCAGTGGCGGAGGGAGCAGCGGCAGAGGCAGCAGCAAGTGACCGGGACTCCCAGAGCAGCAGGAAGAAGTTCAGGTCTCTGCATAAACCCCCTGAGGGAGCTGAGCCTGGGAGGCGGCCCTGCCCCCACCCCTCCATTACTGAAGGTCTCTGCATAAAGCCCCTGAGGGAACTGAGACTGGAAGGTGGCCCTTCCCCCACCTGCTCCATTACTGAAGGTCTCTGCACAAAGCCCCTGAGGGAACTGCCCCCACCCCAGCACCAGAACTTAAGCTCACATTGAATAGCAGCCACTCCAGCCACAGATAGCCCTGAGACTGGGAAGCAGCATTTGAATCTGAGACCCCAAGCACTAGCTGGGCAGATCTAGGCAGGGGTGGAGAGGAATCTCAGAAGTCAAGTAACTGGGTGGGGGAAATGCCCAGAAAAAGGAAGCAGAATAAGACCATAGAGAGCTACTTTATTGGGGAAGAGATGTTCCTTCCCCCCTTCATTTCTGATGACAAAGTACAATGCCTGCCATCGGAAAAAGACGTGGAGGTCAGGGCCTCTCTATCCCAGACATCCGAGGTGTCTGGTGGGCTCAGGCCATGGAAGAGCTCAAAAAGGATTTTGAAAATCAAGTTAGACAGGTGGAGGAAAAACTGGGAAGAGAAATGAGAGATGCAAGAAAAGCATGAAAAACGGGTCAATACCTTGGTAAAGGAGACCCAAAAAAATGCTGAAGGAAATAACACCTTGAAAAATAGGCTAACTCAATTGGCAAAAGAGGTTCAAAAAAGCCAATGAGGAGAAGAATGCTTTCATCAAAAGCGAAATTAGCCAAATGGAAAAAGAGGTTCAAAAGCTCACTGAAGAAAAGAGTTCTCTCAAGATTAGAACGGAACAGATGGAGTCTCTAATGACTTTCTGAGAAACCAAGAAATCATAAAACAAAACCAAAAGAATGAAAAAATGGAAGAGAATGTGAAATATCTCATTGGAAAAACAACTGACCTGGAAAATAGATCCAGGAGAGACAATTTAAAAATTATGGGACTACCTGAAAGTCATGATCAAAAAAAGAGCCTAGAGATCATCTTTCAGGAAATTATCAAGGAAAACTGTCCTGAGATTCTAGAACCAGAGGGCAAAATAAGTATTCAAGGAATCCATTGATCACCGCCTGAAAGAGATAAAAAAGAGAAACTCCTAGGAACATTGTGGCCAAATTCCAGAGTTCCCAGGTCAAGGAAAAAATATTGCAAGCAGCTAAAAAGAAACAATTCCAGTATTGTGGAAATACAATCAGGATAACACAAGATCTAGCAGCTTCTACATTAAGGGATCGAAGGGCATGGAATAGGATATTCCAGAAGTCAAAGGAACTAGGACTCAAACCAAGAATCACCTACCCAGCAAAACTGAGTATAATACTTCAGGGGAAAATATGGTCGGTCTTTCAATGAAATAGAGGACTTTCAAGCATTCTTGATGAAAAGACCAGAGCTGAAAAGAAAATTTTACTTTCAAACACAAGAATGAGAAGAAGCATTAGATAGTAAACAGCAAAGGAAGTCATAAGGGACTTACCAAAGGTGAACTGTTTACACATTCCTACATGGAAAGACAATATTTGTAACTATGAAAACGTTTCAGTACCTGGGTAGTTGGTGAGACCACACACAGATGTACGCACACACACACGTATACATGTGCATGCACACATACACACAAGCATGCACACACAGAGACAGAGCACAGAGTGAATTGAATAGGATGGGACCATATCTTAAAAGAAATTAAGGTAAATGGTGAGAGAAATGTAGTGGGAGGAGAGAGGGTGAAATGGAATGGGGTTAATTATCTCTCATTCAAGAGAGAAGCAGGAAACTTTTTAGTGGAGGGAAAAAGAGGAGAGCTGAGAAAAAAAACATTAAGTTTACTCTCATCACATTCGACTAAAGGAAGGAGTAAAATGCACACTCATTTTGGTATGAAAACCTATCTTTACAATACAGGAAAGTGGGGGAGAAGGAGATAAGCAAGGTGGGGGGATGATGGAAGGGAGGGCAGTGGGAGGAGGGAGCAATTTGAAGTCAACACTCTTGGGGAGGGACAGGATCCAAAGACAGAATAGAAACAATGGGGGGCAGGATAGGATGGAGGGAAATACAGTTAGTCTTACACACCACAACTGTTATCAAAGCCATTTGCAAAACTACACAGATAGGGCCTATATTGAATTGCCTGCCTTCCCAAAGGGAATGGGTGGGGAGGGAGGAATGGGGAGAATTTGGAACTCAAAGTTTTAGGAACAACTGTTTAAGTATTGTTCTTGCTACTAGGAAATAAGAAATACAGTTAATGGGGAATAGAAAGTCATCTGGCCCTACAGGACAAAAAAGATGGGGACAAGAGAAGGGAGAGATGATAGAAGAGAGGGCAGATTAGTGATAGGGAAAATTAGAATGCTTAGTGTATTGGGGTGGAGGGAGGGGATAAATGGGGAGAAAATTTGGAACCCAAAATTTTGTGAAAATGCATGTAAAAAGTTAAATAAATTAATTTAAAAAAATAAAATAAACAGCACATGCCATTAGTCATTAAATGTGTACAGCAAGGCAACTGGAGAGAATATGCAACATTTAGATGATATTCACTCACACACAAAATCAGCTACATGATTGTGGTCTACCTCTCAGTTAATATAAGTTGGACAACATTCTCTGCCAAGTGCTTGTAATTGAATAAGATTTTAAAGAATCTGATTCTAAGCACAACGTGAGAACTGTTCCCTTTGTATATAGAAACCTAGACACTCAGATTGCTTTGTGTTTACTTCTTTGTAGAATATAGATTTCTCTCCACCCTCCAGAAAGATTCAAATTCCAAGAACTGAAATGCTCTTTGCACTATACTTGATGAGGATTTATTAAGCTGAAGTGCTAAACTTTCAGCTTTTACAGGATTGGTGATCATGAGTGGTCACAGGTTAATAAGAATGCATGAGTGTGGATGGGGAGGGAGGTGCAGGAGAGGGGAAAAAAAAAAAAAAAAAAGGGGGAGTGTCCCCTAGCTGAGATCAGCTTTTTGCCAGGAAAAGGTGATGTCTGGGCAAAGCAAGAGGGCCACCATTCCCAGGATATGCCTAAAATGCCAAAGAAGGATGTCATGTGGTAGTACATGTCCTGGGGCCTTCACGAAGGGGACATTTGTCTACCTTTGGAAGCAGTAGTGAGAATGCCTGGTCTGAATTATGTAGATTTGGTTTGCAAATTACTGGGTCACTTTAAATGACCCAGCAGTTTGGTTCTCCACAAAGCCAGAGTTTAGACAAGCATGAAATCAGAGGCAAGAGGGGCTTTACACCAGTCATCAACAACAGGACTAGAAGCCAGGTTGCTCAGGAGTGTAGAAAACAAGAAAGTTTTGACTTAGTACAAGTCAGGTAAAGATCAGAAGCTTGAGCTATTTGAGGGAAAGCCTATCAAGAACATAAAGTCACACAGCCAGAGGATGCTAACTCTGAAATTTGAAACACCACAAGAAACTTCCACTTATCTGAACATGTTGTAGTCTTCCTGTAGCCCTTACCGTAAACTACCCATTCATTCAAGGAAATGAATGTAGAAGGCTCTCTCCTCCTCTGAACTCTTAATAAGCTTTCCTTGATACTTTTCTGTGTGTCAAATTCATGTCCAACAAGAGTTCAGAGAAATAAGTAAAAGTTCCAGGCAACTTCAGGAGCTTGAATACTCTCTGCCTTTAAGCCCTATCTCTTGGACCAAACAGGAAAAGCTGTCTTTATAAAACCAGATCTGCAGTTGTCTGGGAGGAAAAAATCAGGAGGAAAGAGTGCAGGAGAGAGCTTTGTAGGCTTTGCCTAGTACAAATACTGTCATGAAGTTTGTGATGTTCAGTGACCCTGGGATCTAGGGGTTGGGCTAGGTATAAGTCATGGTCCCATAGTTGTGAGATATACGTATCAACTTCTATAGACTGTCAAACTAGAGGTAGAAAGACTAATAACCCCTTCCTGTGTTTCATCTTTTCCACCCCTTATACTTTTGCCTATACACGCTCCAAGAACTCCATTTCCATCTTTTCCAAAGGCTTATTTCCCAGTTGAGAACTATTTACCGAAGTTGCTATGGCTTGCAAGACCACTTAATACTGTAGTTCTTCCACCATCACAAGGCTACTGAAAAATCTGGAAATTCTCAGCATCAGAGGTCAGGACCATCAAAGGCTATGGAGGTCCAGCATTGCTTTAAGTTTACCAACAAAAAAGCAAATGAGTGTGCCTAAGTAAATGGAAATCAGAAACAAATGATCTCATCGCAAAGCTATCTTTTTTTTTTCGTGGAAATCTGTTTATTATATTTACATTTTTTTTCCTGAGCATAGGATTTTGACCTTGGAAAAACACCTGGGTGTGTAGGGAGATTAAAGAATTTAGCTTAATTTCATCCCTACTTTCAGCAGCTCCAGTCTTACTGTTTCAATCTTCTGTCCCTCCTAGTGGCTTGTCTACCCCTCCTCACTATCCAACTCTTCTGAGGCCATCTACACCCCCTTTTATCAGTTACCTTCCTGAAAGCAGTGGATTCTGGTTGTGTTCACTGAGGGTCAGGTGTAGGCCGGATGACAATTTTTGTTGGGGATGTTCTAAGGGGTTTCATGCTTTGGAAGAGACTGGACTAAATGGAGAAGTATTTTCTAACTCCAAGACTCCATAGGTGCCCCTCTCCTAAGTTGAGGGAGGTTCAGGTGGCTCCCAGCGTACTTTAGAATGGAAGCAAGGCCAACCAGTATTTGGCACATTAGCCAGGATAGAAATTGGTGAAGCTGAATTACACCTTGAGATATTAGTGACTAGGGCAAATTTAGTATTCTAACCCCACAATTTTGCTGGTGGGGAAAATGAGGGTCAAAATGGGGCAATAAGGTTGCATGGTCAGTAGCAGGGCTTGGACTGATGAGATCCACACTTCCAGTCCACTATCTTCAAAGGCTTTGTGAAAGAGGCTGAAGAGGACAGGTGATCAGAGACAAGAACTAGGGCATCACTTCTACTTTGTCTTTTCTCCCTTGCAGGAGTGTGTGAGGTGGATCATCAGAATAGAGCAGGGTACACAGCCCTCATGCTGGCTGCACTGGCTTTGGGTCAGCCTCGCCTCCCGTTCCGACTCCAGCAGGGTGAGCACGTCCCCCCGTCCCACACGGGGCCCTTCACGTTGCAGATGATGGACCGGCTCATGTCATCCATGAACTCCACACGCACCTGGGTGCACTGGCCCTGAGACCCGGTCCTGCCCAACACCTTGGTGACCCGAACCAGCTTGATAGGCTGCACGCTGCCGGTGTCCATGATGGTGGTTGGCCACACCAGAAGGGAGAGAGAGACGAGAGAGGAAAGCCATCTTTTCTTAAGAGTAAGGAGACCTCCACAAAGCCCACGGCATTCCAACACTGACTTCTCATCTAAGTGGGCTATGGCAAAGTTACTACCTGAACTATATCCAAAGTTACAACTGAATGGCTAATCTATATAGCTTGTCCATCTGTATAGTCCTAGATCCTGTCTGAATGGACAAGTTGGATCCCAAACTTCATATGACAGGGGTCCATCTTTTTTAATGTCAAAAGCTACCATTTTACTCATGCGAGGTTATGGCAGAAGGACATGGAATACAATGATCTCTGAAGAACTGACTCCCAGAAGACAACGGAAAGGTTCATGGTGGATAGGAGCAGGCTACATACAACACAGTCACTGGGGATTCTAAAGAAAATGATGCTATCATCACAAATGGCACAAGAAGATGGACTGGTTACAGCAAGAACATTTCACTAGTACTGTTGGTGGGGTGCTTGGGTCTCAAGTCTTAAGAAAAAAAAAATCACATTTCTCTTTTAAAAAAAAAAAAAAAATCACATTTCTTCCTAGCCTGAAAACACTATTGCAGGCAGTTTCTCCCTAAAGACACAGCCTGCCTTAGCAAAAGTTTTGTCTCTTGTCTCTTTTTCCTGATATAGTGTAGCCAGGTGCATCTATAGAAACATAGGTCTGAACCAGCTGTGTACTGGTTGAACAGGCTGCGTACTGGGTCATAATGACATTTACCACTCACTGACCGATCATATGTATCCTAGGACTTAAGATATAAGTATACTCCCTTACCATTTATCTTGTCTAACAAGACATTGATGAGAACACAACCTGGTACTTCTCTAGTCAACCATGACCTGGTTAGCTGATTTAGTTAGATTTCAGACCTAAAACCACACCTTCATGTAAGCTCCCCCCGCCCCCCGCCACTCTTGAACTATTTCCCAGTTTTACTGTGGGCAAAATACTTGCACAGTAGAAACCAAAAGTACATGTTCCTTTAAGAACTAACCACTCTCTAATCCCATGTGAATCACCTAGTTAGCATATTTGGCACATATTATACTATGGAATATCCCATTATAAACTTTACCTGTACCCCCCTCTAGGGTTACAGTTTCCCTAAAAACTCTTGCCTGCTGAGAAGGGTAATAAATCTTTAACCTTGACCTCAACAATGCTCGAGTCCATGAATTCTTTCCTAGATGGCCCACACAGGCAACCTCAAGTCTTGGAGTTCCTGTACCCCTCTCGCTCCAACCCTCATCCCTATTATGATATCAGGAAAAATTGATGAAGGCCTCTAAACCTGATACCATCTATTTGCCTATTGAGATCATTTGAATATTTCAAATTACCTAGGAGAAAACTCTTTAGTAGTCACAGCAGCCATTTATGACTTGAAATACCATTAAAGAGAAAAGTCTATATCAACCAAACCTAAAAGCTACACTGGACCTGGTAGATTTTTTCTTTTTGGCTTGAATTTTGTGTTTCCTGTGACCTCAGACATTGGAATCAATAAACAGTGGCCTCATTATGTTACCCAGGCTACCCCAAACAAATTTTAGACTAGGACTAGATCAATATAACATATTGGAGGGCCCGGTAAGACTAAAATAACAAAGACTGCATATGCTGGTCCCATAGTGCAACAATTTATGACTCTTCAGGGTAAAAACGATTTTATGGCATCCTTGCCAGTAGAAACTGACCCCGGTCTTCTTACTCCCAAGGATATTTGGCTGAATGTCTCCCAGTTTCTTCACTCTACAAAGAGCCTTGGTTTTTCCTATGTCTCTAGCACAGGTATCACGAACCTCCTCAGGAATATTCCCCAAGCTTGGATGCCCTAGAGTTTAGGAAATTGAAAGCAAGATGGTACTAATGCCCCAGGCACTGCACCATTTCATGGCACATGCCTGAAAGCTCCTGCAACAAGTATCCAATGGACAACAAGCTAGAATCAGACCTAAAACCCAAGTGGGCAGATGTTGGCATTCCCATGGAGCATTCCCCAGATCAAGCTAAACACCAACCTACATATTTGGTGGAAGGGGCACAAGGGAAACTATCATTTAGGCATCCCTAACAAAAAGCTTAGGATCTTCTGACTTTAGAGCACGAGTCTTACTTTTCTTGGGGATGGACTCTATCAGTTTACTACCCAGAAGATAATCCAAAGTCAGCTTGGAGAAGGCAGATTAATCACCAAAGCCAAATTGAATGACATGGCAATACTATGGGCTCAATGTCTGAGATTCAAAAGAGCAAACTTTCCATCTGTAATGGGGGTGAGGGTGGCAGCAGCATGAAGTCCCTCAGCTTCTATATCTGTTCATGAAAAGGCACAGACCAGATAAAGCAAAAGAAGGGATCCAGGTGAGGGGTCACCTTTCAATTTGCTGGAAGCTACCAGGTTGGTTGCACAGTAGTTCACCCAGTGTGTGGTATAGTCAGTTCAGGACTGATCTGGCATCTAGGTCTCTATGTCCCAGTAGATAGAGTTGGAAGGTCTTGACTACCAAACTCTATAAAAGCAGGAGTCATTCTAAACAGGTTTCTTAGTCAGTTCAGCCTAGAAGTTTGTGTACATTAATGAGAGCATCGGGTCCATTTTGTTGGGATCGAAGGAGACTTCTTGAAGATGTTAGAATAACTTTCACAAAAACAAAACAAAACAAAAAAAACACCACACACAAAAAGAGAGAGAGAGAGACTATAAACTAAGCACCCAGCAGCTGAAAAAAGGGTGAGCATTCATTACTTGAGTATATCCAGCCATGTCAATGTCAATCATTATTATACAAGTAGCTACTGTAGTACCTTTCACGGTTGATAATAGCTAGTATTTATGTAGCTCTTTAAAGGTTTGCCTCTTTATAGCTTCTCATTTGATGATAATACAGCCCCCCATCAGCAGCTACCCTGTGAGGTGGTTGCTATGGTGATACCCAGTTTTCATACAGGCAAACTGAGGATGAGAGTGGTTAGGCGATTAGCCCAGGGTCACACAGATAGTAAGTGATTAAGGCAGGATTTGAACTCAGGGCTTCCCGATTTTAAGCCAAGAGTTGCTCTGGGATGAGCTTGTTGCTAATTAAGAGTGAAGAAAGTGAGGAGAGGACCCTAAAGCCACTGCAATAACAGAGAAGGAGGGAGTGTTGTTCTAAAGAAGAAACCAGGGGATTGAAGCTCTTAGGCTTTCTCCCCCCGCCCTTGGTAAGGGAGAAAGCTCATGCTCCAAGTCATAGCAGCAACACAAAAGGTCTGGGAAAGGGATGAACCTCCAAGTCTAGATAAACTGTCAAGCATCAGGAGCAACCTTTAGGAAGGTTCTAATATCTGGGAGTCACGTGCTTTTCTTCTCTTGAGAATCTGAAACAAGAACATTTTATGACCAGTGAGAGGCTGATGTTTAGTTTTAGGATAAAAGGCAAAGGTTATTTTCCAGAGACTAATTTCCTTATCACAAGAAAGATGTTGAAAGTGTGAGGAAAGAAAAATACATACATCCAGAAAATTACTTCACATGGAGCAACTTTAATGAGCACATAAGCTCAAAAGTCAACTTTCCCCTTTACAAGCAGACACCAAGCTGTCATGTTCCCTCAAATCCTCTTGTGTAAGTCCATCTGTACGTTCAACTGCGTACCTGAAAAGCCCAACTCAATACATTAACATCAACCACATGTCTTCGCTCTAGATTCTCACTCTCCCTTTGAACTAACCTGGCTTCTAGGTTAGTCAATGCTACACACCAACATCAAGTTCTGCATCACATATGCTATGCCTCCATTACAAAAGGGTGCCCCGCCCCCTCCCCTTTATCAACTTGAAGACAACATACTCAAAGCATAACCAATCCCTGGTGTTGTACTTCTGCAAACATCTATTCGGTTAGAAGTTCTAAAAACCAGGTATGTTGAATGGTAGTGCACACACCATCTCATTCAACTCCAAACCTAAAATATTCCTGTTTTTCACTAGTAAAGATCTTAGAACAAGCCTCTTTCCTGGGAGATTGTCAGGAATGAAATCGTTTACGCTTATTTAAGCTCAGTAATCTCGTCTAATCATGCCACATCCTCAGGTCAATGGATTTCAGTAGTTCCCTCTTGGTTCTATAATCAAATAGAAACATCCTCTGTTTGGCATTTAAAACCCCTTCCCAGTCACTCTAAAACTACTTTTTCCCAGGCTGATTATACAATTCTATCACCCTCACTTGGCATTCACCTAGGATAAGCCATTCCCATTCTCTACCTCTGTGGCTTTTATTTTGGGGAGTGATCTTTTCCTACCCTGAATTCCCTTGAAGACTCAGTTTCAGCACCAGTTTTTTTTGAGACTTTTCCTAAATTCTGGTGATGTCCCCAAATTACTTTGCTGGATTGTGTATTTGAATATAGATCCATCTTCCTGGGAGAATATAAACTCTTCAAAGGCAGAGAGCAATTTGTCTTTGTCTCTATCCCCTAGCAAGTGCTTAAATGTTTCTTTAAACACATGGATAAGGACAGAATCTGCTCAAGTGAATTTGCTCACTAACTCTTTCACCTTTATCTGCCAAAATATCAGAATGGCACACTGATTAGCTGCCTTAAGAAGACATCTAACCAGAGCGATTCAGGGGTTATGTCTTGCAGGTTAGTTTTCTCAATAACTTAAAGACTTTTGTTCTCTCCCTCTAACCCCACTGCCTTTTATGGGTCAGGGTCAGTGTCCTATATCACCTACCTATGGGCTCCCGAAAGTGCAACGAATGAGATTCAACATGAAGGTTTTAAGTCCCTCTATCATGAAAGCTTTCTGAAGGATTGAACAAGATATTGCTCAAGAAAGGGGAAGGGATACAACCCCAAGTGTATAATATGGAAGCAACCAACAGCCTTCTCAATAACCTTGACAAGATGACAAATCATGGCTCAAGATTAGTCTCCTCTAGAGAGCCACTGAGAGGCAGCGTGGTGTAGGGGATAGAGAGCTGGCCTTGGAGCCAGGGACACCTACCTCTAACATACTGGTGGTGACCAGTCACCACGAAGTCACTCAAGCCCAGCAGTGAACTCACAAGGAACAGTCAAAGGTACAGGAATTCCAAGGTCTTCTGATGAATGTAGAACTTTTAGTCACCTGGAGGATCATGAGTTCATCTTTAACTGAACCAGCAAGACCACCTAACTGAACTCTTTGGCAGGGATGAGCCAGAATGAGTAGAGCTTGCTCTAGAAAACTTGGACTATGATTGCCCAGTAATTTTTTCCTTGGGGCTCTGAGGCACTGCACCTCCATTCCAGGTCTCTTCTAGGTTGGAATAGCTATGATAAAGTGCTATTCCTACTACCATTAGATTTCCCCTTTCCCAGGAACCCTGTAAGATTTTGCAACTTGTGTAGCATGCCAATTCACCAAAAAAAAAAAAATCCTCACACAGGTAAGTTAGCCTCGATGACCACCTCTCTATGACTTCAAAGAGTCACCATGGCCTAGCCTAGGAAAGCTGGACTAGAATGCAGAGCCTTAGCCCAATTCAAGTAACTGAGTCAGCAGAGGTCCCATTTGGACATGTCCCAATATCACCCACTTTGAGGATTCCACAACCCCATCCCCACCCTTACTCCTCCCCTTTTCTGGGTGAAGAGCTACAGTCAAAGGTGGGGGTGGATGGGGGTGAGATCTTCAAAGTCTTTTCTGATTTGTTTTTATTTTACATAATGTTGCTTGAGAACAGTAGCCAAGGAGGATAAGAGCACTTCCCTCTGGGATAGGGGGATGTTAGAGATGACTGACTTCAGCAGAGCCATGGGCCAGAACTGAGCTTAAAAAAAAAAAAAAAAAAGTTGCCAGTTTCCTAAATAGGAAGCACTGGCACAAGCCTAACCTGGCTTAGCATGCAAATTTCCAAGGGAACCCGATTTGGGCCACACAAACTCTGAAAGGGGACTGGCCTTTGCTTATGATGAGGGGTTTAGAGGGGGACAGTTTAAACTGATAGGAATAGTAAGCAAAGTGAGGTTGGGTAAGAATTTGTCACAGGAAATACTCTGCACTAATTTCAGGTCTAAGTCCCCAGAGACTAGAAACACTCAAGTAGTTACTAACTAGAATGCTAATTATTTGAGAGGCTCTAAAGTAAGCACAAGATAGCAGAGGGTACACCTAACTTCCCTAATTGACAAAAGGGGGAAGGGGAAGAATCTATCGGTGATGCCTCACAGACAGGGTCTGGATCAGGCCTAGAAGCTTCAACCCTGCCAGAGTGCCCAAGGCTAATAGACAAAAGCAATCAATGCTCAGATTTGAATTACCAAGCTAAGAAACACCTACACAGGTGTTATGGAGTAAAATGGTGTTTAATGGAAGAGCTCCTCAGAAATAAGCATCCATTGGCAGCCTCATGTTCTATCAAGATGGCCACATTAGTGTCTGAATTACCATGGACCCCAGATTCCAAATTACTGAGCACCAGGCAGGCCTCATCAAGATAGCCAGAGATGTTTGGAAGCAGTCAAGACTATTACACCAAACACTGAGTGCCTCGTGGGCCTCTGGAGAAGGATCCTATACCCCAAAAGGAAGGCTGTGTGTCTTTGTGCCCTCTCTCTCTCTGAGTCTTTACACAAATATCTCAAGGAACTTATGACATAAGGTCCAATGACTTTTCAAAGAGAAGACCAAGGGAAGCCAGAAAAGCCACTGCCTCTCTGCATAACAGGAATAAAAGCAAAAACTTAGGCAACAAGTAGGTGGTTATCATACAGCTAACGATTGAGGTTGGCTGAACCCAACTGCTGCTGTCCCCAAGGATGAAAGAAAACTGACTAGAGATCGTTAGGTCTCCACAAAAGCTGAAGAAAACTGGTAGGCAGCCATCTAATTTGACTATTAGTGTACCAGGTATTCAAGTTGAAGCCTTATGGCTATGTACCCAATCTTGTTTTATTTTATATCTTGATTTTTTCCGTTGTGAACTTAAGCACAAACACCTCAAAATATACAAAACAAGAAGAGATTTGGCAGAGGTAGACGGGTCTGGGCTAAAACCAGCCTTTCCATAAAGATATCCCCAGGAACCTTGAAGACGAGTGAAAGGAAAAAAAAGGATTCAGTGAAAACAAATACCCCTAAAGCTAGAGTTTTCTATATAAAGTCATGACTGAAATCAGTAGGATGGTAAATAGCTTATTCATGTGGTGATTTCACATTTACAGAGTCCAGTAAATTCTCATTTGACTCTCATGAGTTAAGTAGTACAAGTAATCCAAGTTTCACAGATGAACTGAACTAGAAAAGTTGGATGATTTGCCCATAGTTATTGAAATGAGTGGTAGAGCTGGTAACGCTAACCTTAGTTTGACTCCACATCTGGTTTTCTTTCCACTATACTGCCGCCTCTTCTCAGGCAGAGGCCATAAAACTAAAACTTTGAGAAGGTCTTGGACCAGTGATTTCCACAGTCTGTAGAGAATGGTTTCTCTGCAATTCCTTTCGTATATACCTCCCTTTAGCAATTATTTTTTTTTTTACTTGAAAGAACTAGCTCTCCTTCCAAAAACTGTAATCCAGATGGTAGATCCAATCTTCCAATTGGAATTCCAAACCTTCCTTAGGAGGTCCAATAATCTGCACGCCTCTTCTTTAGTGTTCAGTGACCAAGTCAGAGAAAGTTGCCCATTGTCCACTGCTCATTAAGGATAATGGTTTTGATGGTTTGAAAACAAATACAACCAAATTTCTTCCTGAACTCCTGCCTCACTGACAGTGACACTTTAGGCTGTCAAGCTGGGAATACTGATATTGATCAGTGACATCTGTAAATTTTACACAGGGGGGGAATACTCTAACAAAGGTTGGCTGACAGATTCTGAATCTTCAACATCCAAGTGCACACGATGAGCACCAAATGCTAATTGAGTTGGAACAATTGTGTCCACCAAATCCTATATCACAGTGCTTCATTGTGGCATGAGAGGGCTTGAATCAGGATAGTCAACATAGAAAGCCAGTCCTGCTCCTGAAACCTCCCCCCCCTTCCATGTCAGCGCTCCAGAGCTGCAGAGAATGTAGAGGAAGCCTGGATTTATCCAAGTACTTCACTGATCTTCTACTGCTCCAGCTAAAGTTATGGATAATGGGTTGGATGAGTACACCCAAACCCTATTCTTATTTGGGGACCTTCTATTACGTATCATTCATCCTTCTACAACCCTTCTCTCTCCTAGGCACCATTCCAATTTCTGCCCTGGAATTATGAGGTCAAGTCATTCACCACAGTTTACATAGTACTACATGTGACCAACATAAATCCAAGGCTCAGTTTCTAAAGGAAGAGCCAAGTTGTCAAGGAACACTGACAATTCAATTTGTTGCAATACCATCACCGAGATAAGCTTTTAGCTGCTTCATAGTATTCCAACAAACTGGAAGAATGTATGGATGTACTCCCTTTGCAGTTCATGGGAAACCAGACTTACAGAAGGAGAAAGGTTCTTACACATAGCTTCACCTTCACCCCCCCCCCAAAATACCTCATGCAAATGGGCATTCAAGAGTTTATATTTCAAAGTAATACTCTAGGCATTCACCATTCAATTTCTCAGTTTAAATGAACTGAGTGAGGTTGTCCTGACTCCCAACTTAAACACAAAGTTGACAGTTTTTCTCCTTCGCAAGCCTGTCTATCTGCTCATATATGCCCCAGAGAACTACCAACGCCAAGACTCTCCCCCCCAAAGACTCCTAAAGTCTCCCTCTTCTCCAGAGCAGCGTTCTTATTCTTCAGCAGGTGGTCCTGTCTTGCATGATGCAGGATTCTTCACTGATAAAGCACCTCCATCCAGTGGGGTAACAGGAAGGGTCATCATAGCCTTGTTAAAGTTAATGATCTCTTACTCTGGGTGAGAAAGCTGGGGCTTGCTCAGGCTAAGCCCATCCAGGATTCACTATATCTTCTCCTAGCCCGAGGTACTTTTCTATTCTGCTTGTCTTCAACCAAAATTCAATAGGTTTTTAAAGCTGTTTTCCTCAAGCTTATCTACAAACACCTCTATTCAAGAGTAGCAGATAGGAGTGGCTCTTTATAAGGTATACAAATGTTTCACAAGCTCAGCTAAATCCTGTCCAGAGGACTCATTATGGCAAGGGGGCACAACCCTAGTTCTCACCAGTTACTTAGAGGCATACATATTTAGTAAATATATTAAATAGTAACTTTTCTCTTTTGCCCAGGAACCCTAAGAGGGTCTTCCCTCCCAGTTTTTTGTTTTGTTTTGTTTTTTATTATTAAAGGGGCCATCCCTTGAATAACTACTTAAAGAGTCCTATTCAACGATAAGACCTTAGCCTAAAATGGCCAGGGTCTTTCCATTGCATCCTGGGCCACTTCCAGTCACCCTGATGACTATCTGGCCACTGGACCCAGATGGCTCAGGAGGAGAAGAGTGAGGCTGGTGACCTTTCACCACTCTCCCTCACTCAAATCAAAGTCAGCTGCAAGTCACGTCTTTATCTTGATCTCAGGGTCCTCTTTGAGAACCAAGGACAAACAATACCAGAGGCCACACTTTGACAGGTCCTACACAAAACTGGGCTGGTTACATTTGCCATTCAAGGACCAATGTAAAATAAGATTGGAGGGTGTCTCCAGTTAAATACTAAGTGGGTTTTTTTGTTTGTTTTTTGTTGTGTTTTGGTTTTGTTTTAACAAGGGGTAGAGTGGGAAACCAAAATGACTCAAAGATGGCTACAACCCCAATACTTGTTTCATAACTGGTTCATTGGATCTGGAAGGGACCTTAAGAATCTATTTCTCTCATTTTGCATATGAGGAAGCACAGGTTAATTGACTTTGCCCACACTGTCACATAGCTAGCAAGTGTCGAAGGCAAGATTTGAACTTGTCTTCCCAAACTCTTTCCAGGAGCTCTATCCACTATACTGCCCAACTGCTTGAAGGAAGTAACTATCCATGAAGTCATACAACCTTAGAATCAGAGCTGTAAGAGAATTGGGAGATCACCTTGCCCAAACCCCTTGTTATACTGATCAGGAAACTAAGGCCCAGAGAAATTAAATGACTTGCCCAAGGTCACACAGGTAGTAAGTGGCAGAAGTGAAATTTGAACCCAAATCCTGAGCAATTATCCTTAAGGTATTAAAGTCAGCAAGAGTCTAAATAATATTTGGTCTGTTCTTTTAAAGAGATAAGCAAACATACAATTGTAGGTGCAACTAAGTCAGGTATCCCAATATTGTCTTAGAGTGGGTTAGAAGTCTGCCTCTCTGGTCATCTTTTATCATCAGCAATGCAGTATCTTCACCCTTCCCTCTGCTGCTCCAGCCAAAATAAGCCTTGGAAAACTTCTTTGCTTCCTCGTGTCACTAGACTATCTTTGTTTAGGAAGGTCTTTATTCAAAAAGGGCCTCGCTTCGTGTGGGAGAAGCAGGAAGGACAAGCAGGTACAGAACTTTGACACCCCCCTTTCCCCCCCCCGCCCCAATCAGAGCTTGTAAAACCAAAAGCTGCATTGCTTCTTCCAACAAGGAGTCTCTAGCAGTTGATAGCCAAGATTATCAGACAGCCTACAGAACCTGCCCAGACTGAAGGTAGTGCTCAGAGTTTGGAGATAGAAGCAAGATCTTCATTCTTTTCTGGAAAGCAGAAAACACTTCTGTTCTAAAAGCCTGACAGGGTCCAGAACAAGGGTTTACTGGTCATCTAGGGTCTACCTTTCTTTGCAGGAATGCTTGAGGGCAGACCTTCAGGACTGCCCCTTTTAAAGTTATGGTCTCAGTTTACAGAAGTGATTTAGGGTGGATTTGTAAATCACACTGAACTTGAAATCCCTAGAGCTATGCCATCTTGCTGGCTCTCATTAAACATCTGCCAAAAAGGTGAGTATTCAATGAGTCCAACCCGCAGAGTGAGCTGTTGCTGGTTGCTGAGATGACTAGTTACTGACCAAGTTTATAGATCATACAAGATTGTACAATTAAACAGTAAGTACAGATTGAGCTTTAAGATGCGTACCAACCATGTCTATTCCAACTTCCTTCAACAAAGGACCTATTCCACATAGATCACTAATGGCAAAGCAATTTCGGGACTAGAAAGTTAGGCTGAAGGGATCTTAAAGCCTTCTACAGAATATAAGTGACTCCTAAGATGTCAGAAGATCACATTTTAGCTGAGCTTTTGAAGCAGGAAGCATTTATTTTTTATGCTCCTAGGGCTTAGTAATGTCAAGGATAGCTGTGCCTTCCTAATCCCATCCCCTCTTTGTCCAAATAGTCCTAGGTCATTAAGTTTGAGGAACTTCCCAGAAATCCAAGCCTATGGAGTAGAAGTTTTTAAAGGTGCTTTATTTGGTGTGAAACAACCTGTCCAACTGCAGACTCAAACATTAGGCTTCCAAAGTCACCATTGCTCAAGATTGCTGTGGACAGGAAAGAAGGAGAAAAAAAAAGAAAAAAAAATCCTGGCACTAGGATTGGGTTCCCTCGGTTTGATGACAGCGGGAAGGGAGAATTGCCGCCTGTTCAGAGGGAATTAGTGGGGTGCGCTTCCCTACATTCCTTATGAAGTGCTGCAATACAACTACATGGTTCCTGTGCAAGAGGTTTCCCCACCCCCCAAACACAACAGAAATGATATGAGGAGCCACCGTGGCTACTGGAAAGGGATAATGGGAAAAGCCAGGCATCTAGGTCTAGGGATAGGCAAAGTCAGCTGAGAATCTTATCTAGCACACAACGAAGTGATTGAGGCAATGCAGGCCTGAGACAATGGCTCACTGGCATGTAGCATTTCCCATGAGCTTCTCAAAGTTTAGTTCTGTTCAAAGATTAGGTAGTAGATACCTAGTATACACAAAGTACCTTGTAAGGTGTCAAGGATACAATGACTAATCCAAACACTTGTCCCTCAGAACTTATAACTGAAGAGACAGAAAGGATAAACATGTACGTGGGGCAAACTTACATAAAGCACAGTTTGTTCAAAGAGAAAAGGCAGAGGGCCTAGTGTGAGAGGTGGCACCTGAGTTGAGCCTTGAAGGGACTGGAGAGGGGAGGGGGAACCCAGAAGAGAGCATTGCAGATGTGGGATAATCTACCCAATAAATAGGAAATAGAACATTGTATGGGCACGGCAACCACACTGATTTAACAGAGTACATGGCAGTTATTAACATGTCATCAAGCTCATAAAGGACTGTAGCCAACTGTGGCAGGCTTTCAGCTAGTTGAAAGTTTGTATTCTATAGCCTGATGAGAGGCACTCAGGCTCCAAAGCAAGAGAGAAATGGTCAGATTGAAGACAAGAGTATTTGGGGAAACTATGTAGGAGGCATTAGAGAAATTAGAGGGGAGGTCAAAGAGATGAATGGTGGCCTGCAAAGTGCTGTAAGACCATTGATGTACAATGTATGGAAAAAGGAGAAACAAAACTGAGCAAAGTGAGTGGAGGGGAGCATGGTGAGAGGAACAGTAATCTGAGAAAGAAGTTTAACACCAACTCAAGGCAATCTACCAAGTGAGAGGTCATGAGATATTAAGGAGACTCTACACATCAATTAAATTTCTGATCCTCAAGAAGTTGACAGGATTTTGAGACTTTCCCCATTGGTTCTCCCAAATGTCATTCATAGGATATTTTGGTTAAATTGCCTCAAGTCCTGGAAGGCTGTAGAGCCTTCTCAGTGAGGTGCCATGACAATGAGAAATGTCTGTTTAATTAACCACCCCAGGAAAATGAAACAAGCAGAAGACATACAGTGCAGATTACCTGTTTAACAAAGCTATGTCTAACTAGCCCAACATATTTCAAGCAAGTGCTACATGTGAACAATGAACTTGGGCCCAAAGTTGAGGAAGAAAAGCAATAGTTTTCATTTGAAAAGCAGTTTTTTTCCTGATCCCAGTAAGGTTTACTACCTTCCCAAATCCATGTCTAATATCACTCTCCTGGTGACATTACATGGCTAGAATTTGATCAGCACCATATTTTGGGAGAAATGATGTTCATGCATCAGATGGGTAAAACAAGGCAGATAACCTGAGGCAATCGGATGCTAGTTTGAGTTATTAGAACATAAACATACAGAACATGTAATGTAGATCATATAATGTAGAAAGGCCAAATGCTAATAATAGCTAGCATGTATATAGTGCTTTAGTTTGCAGAGCACTTTACAATTATACTGATTCTATTTCTATCCTTAAACAACCCTGGGAAGTAGGTACTAAAGATTATCCCCATTTTACAGATGGGGAAATGGACAGAGGCCATGCGATAGTAAATGTCTGTGGTCAGATTTGACCGAGTCTTCCTGACTACAAACCCTAGGTGCTATCCCCCCCCTTGTACTACACACCTAACAGTGGTAATACAAATATTAAGACTAAGGCACTGTGATAGGTTCTTGAGGGGGAAAATGTATAAGAATCACAGAGGCACTAGGATCTATATTGAAAGGCTACCAATGAAATCACAAGTTTAAAGAGGGATTCTACAGATCTTGCCTCTCAAGGCATTATTAACCTTTGAAAATTATCAAGGCATAAAGCATTCCCCATCTCACCCCCCCCCCACTATTATGAGTTTTGAATCTATGAAATCCTAGATTTTATGTAAGTACTACATAGTTTGGGTTAACTAAAACAGCTGGCATTTATGTAGCACTTTGAAGTTTGCAGAGTGCTTTACAAATATCTCATTCAATACTTAAAAAATCCTGGGAGATAGGTGCTATTATCATTCCCATTTCACAAAGGGGGAAAACTCAGGCAAATACAGGTTAAGTGATTTGACCAAGGTTGCACAGCTGCTAGTTTTCCTGAGACTTTGAATCCTAATTCAAAACCCTAAACCTAACCCCTAAATGCACTCTCTCATTGCCCAAAGCCAATGGTATAAAAGTGAGACCTCCAAGTATTTGAAGATTATTTAATATAGCAGGCAGCTTTCCAAGGTACAGGCCTTCAAAACACATGGTGGCAAATCATGCCCAGTTGCAAAATTTCTTTACTTAAAATGGTAGAGGTTACAGCAATATACATGACCACACATAGGTTACAATTTACTGTTTGATGAAATAGTATTAACACTTCGATAGCTAACAGCATTGCCTTTTAAGAGGGTGGACTGCATTGGATACACATTTCCAAAGGCCTTAAGTACTTATGATACATTCTGGCTGATGGACAAGAGAGGTGCTGTTACAACAAGGCCAGCACAGACTTTGGAGAAGCATCCTCATGTTGGGCCAAACCTTTGCCTGCAGCCACTCAAAAAAAAAAAAAAAGCTACCTTTTTTCTCCTCTCTGTTCCCCAAACCCTGAAAAAAAGGGAGTTCCCTATATAGGTTTTTCTATTATTATAATTATTATTATTATTTATAAAAGTTGCCTGAGGGCAATGAGTTTAATGACTTGCTTTGATCACCCAGCCAGTATATATTAGAGACCCTACTTCTGACTCCAAAGCTAACTCTCTATCCACTGTGCCAGGTTGCTCCTCAAGGAGGAAACTCATTTAACAACAACAAAAAAAAAAAACCCCAAAAAAACAAAAATGAATTTGAACTAACTTAATTTTATAACCTCCTAAAAATGTGGTCAAGCCTATGCGCAACAAGCTTCTACCATTTTCCTTTTTTATTTTATACTTAAATACTAAAACTTTAAATACCCCATAGAGAAAAGAAACATTATAAACATTGAAACTTAAATACAAAAAAAGTATGTCCTTTGCACAGAACATAAGATTCAAAATATAGTATAACATTTGGCCCTCCCCCAAAGAGAATGGAGGGGCCAATGTGTTCAATCCCACTTCTGGGATCCTTGGGATAAATCTTATGTCTGAAGTTGAGACTTGACTTCTATGATACCTAAATGAAACAAAAACGTTTAAGTGCCTTCTACGTGTGCCAGTCACCGTTCAGGTGGAAGGAATACAGACATGAGAGGAAGACAATCCCTACTCTCAAGGGACTTTAATGGGAGTGAAGGAAGTAGATCATAAAAATACCAGGTGTATATATGTGGAGTGGTAGACCAGAAAGGGGAGTTTATATCCGAGTCAGAAGGAATACCAAACAAGTCATAAGCCAATATGACTATAGCAGTATGGTACACATGGCAAGAGGCCCAGGTAGGACCAAGTCTTTCTGATGGATGGATGGACATTACACCACCTAAAAATGGGGCCCAATTTAAGCATTAAGGAGATACCATAGTGGAGGGATTCTCTCTACAACAATGGAAGAGATGTTGGTATGAGGGGAAAAATAAAGATTACTCCTGTCATGCTAAGAGACAGATCAATAAGGAAAGAGATAGGAGAGAGGGGAAAGAAATAGGAATAGGAGGGAAACTTTGGTACTGCCTGAACCCCTTTCATTATCAATAAAGGATCATATGATCAGGAAAAAAGTTAAGCAAAGGCAAGATCAGACATCATCCAGGAGCAAGATGCCGATTGAGATCTTGGACGGGGGGGAAAACCTGAAGATTCCAAAATGCAAGGCCAGTGTTTCAAAAGGGATTCATACTTTGCAGGGATTTCTGGTCCTTTTCCAAAGGCAAAATATAAGAGGAAGATAACCATGGTTTTCTTAGTTTCAGTCTATATGATGAGTGGCGAGTACTATCAAGGCACTTAGCTTGAGAAAGTCTAAGACTGAACAGGGAGGGGGAGGGGTAAGGCACTGTGTAAAATTGCCAGGGAGAGAAAAAAAGGGGTTCTTCCTGGAGGAACCCCAGCTCTTAGGCCTGATGGGGACACTAGACCTAAAATAGCAACTGGCCTAGAGTGTTTTGTCAGCAAAATAGCCCCAAGTAAACACTTTCCTGAAGATCAAAGGGCTTTAGAGAGACACTTGTGACTTAGAGAAGAGACTTGAAATAACTAAACTGTCTCAAGCAAGCAACTTCAAGTGATAAGTAGGAATACAAGTCACATGCAAAAAAGAAACTCAGGAGATTAATAAAATCAGGGATGACCTGAAGCCTCCAGAATTATAGCACCAGGATCCCCCTTATAGCCTTCACCCTCCAATCTGTATTTCAAAAGCAAAGAGGAGTGACCAGAGAAAGCAAAGCAAAAAGCCAAACACCTTCTGAGGGGTAATTCCTTTCAATATAGAATTCTTCATAGGTCACAGCTGAAGGGAGCTTAATCAATAAAGATTCAAAGGAGTCCATGTGGGCCTGTCAGCTTTTACATAGCCATCATCTGGGTCACTGGGTACACCCCAGTCACCTTCTCTGATGAAAGAATGGCTATAGTTATAAAGCTCATGTTGATATTTAGGTTGAGCATGATTCATTATGAAGAAACAGGTCTCTCCCCACATGGCAGTTAAGAGGTAAGACTGTCATTCTCCATTATAGGTAAAAAGAATTCTGTGAGTGAATGTGGCAGTTAACAGTCATGAGGAATGCTGAGAATCTGAAGAGGCTTTTTTTTTTTTTTATATAAAGTCTTACTCTACAACACTTGGGTATTTCTCACACAGTGGTGCATTAGAGTCAGGCCCACTGGTTCTTTGGCTAAAAGGGAGGGTTGCCCGTTTGAGAGCGGCATGCCTGACTGTTCACTGCTAAAGGAGCCTTCATCAAAAAGATGACTCCTTCAGAGGACTTACCCACAAATTTTAGCCCCTAAGCAGAGAGGGCAAGATGAGGACAGTTTAATTCTCCAACTCTCTCCTTCTAATGGCATCTCCCCCTTTTCTCCCTCACCCCCTCCCATGAGAGAAGGAGGGGGCGGGGAAGTTACTCAAAGTTTCTGCCAGGACACAAGGAGTCATCATTCCCTGCTCTCCTCCTGCCCCCTTCTCCCAGTTCTTCAGTTCTTTTTTTGGGAGGTGGGGAGGACAAAAGGGGAAAAAAAGTGCTGACTTAAGTTTTTAAAATGTATTTCAATACTGTAATTTAATGAAACTTCGCATAATCATCTGAAACATTGGTTTGTTGGGTATGCTTTTTTTTTTGCCTGGTTAAAAGGCAGTATATTTTTGCTACAGACTAGACATTTTATATTTTCCAATCCTAAGGATCCAGAAGAAATCATCACTAGGCAGCAGAGAATTTGGGGGCTTAAAAAAAAAAAAAACAAAACACCTGAATATGTTAAATTGTCTGTCAGAGTGGACAAATTAGGAGTGGGGACAAAAAGGTTCAAGTTTGGCATAGGATACATTCTAAGGTAGCAGTAAAGGACTCACTCATATTGCTACGGCACATAAAAATGCTTATAAGTCAGGTGGAATAGATGGTGCCCTATTATACAGAAGAAATACAGCTGATCTTAAACTCAAAAGCCAGGTCCCTCTGACTTCTAATCTAGAGATCATGCCATCATATTTTGCAGCAGCTGCAGAACACTGGAAGATGATTGGAGGTAGTTCTCAGAACCTGGAGAGATGGAGGAGAGGAAAGGAAGGCCATTCTCTACCAAGAAAGGACAAAATAGACTCAAAAAGAACAAGGCTGCTCACATCAAGTCTACCTTACTGCCAAATCCAGTTCTGGTAACCAAGCTATTTGGTTGCTTGGGACTAATGCCCTGTACTTTGTCTAAGTCCCTCAGTATCCAAGTCCCAGATTTATCCCATTCTTCAGGTAATTGCCCTTTCTCCTGTCTCATATCCCAAGGTTCCCAAGACTTCCCTTCTAACATTTAAGCTAGCATTAGAGCTCCCCTTTTCCTGATTTACCTGCAGAAACCTGCATCCATTACCAAGTTTAGTACAGTTGCTAGACTTTAGGTGCTCAATAAAAAAAATTTACTGACATAGGAACTTTAGACCGAGGCTACCAGTTTGCAGGTGTTGACCTGAAAAGTTTGGTTAAAAAAAGGCAAGTAGGGTGAATGTATATTGTTTATTCCCTTAAAACTAGCAGTTACATGGCCATGGAGCCAGAATGAAACCTGACTGGCCTGATAAAAGAATGACAGGCTTAAATCTGTCTTAGGACAATTCAAGGATGTCTGTGTGTCCCTCAGATTTATGGTCTGTGTTTATTCCATAAGAAAGGAATTTTCTTAATTAGGTTGTAAATATAAGAGTTGCAGCCATTGAAATTACAACCCAGGATATGTTTTCTTTACCATTAAAAACATGCTGTAACATCCACAAAATATTAAGACATGAAAAAAATCCCATAATTCAAGATTGTGTCTTGCATTAAGGGTTTCAAAGTATGCTATGTTAGCCCCATCTGGCCTTGTTGACATGAGATATTCTTCAGAAAAAAAAAAACACCAAACAAAAAAAAAAATCCAGCCTCTTTCTTCTGATTAATAAGGGCCAGAGCCTGAATTAATCAAAGTTCAAAAATGATAGTGTTATTTCCTCCTTCTGGTTAAAGGCAAGTTGAAGGTTTCACCTATAGACCAAGAAAAGTATGGAAAAACCTCTAAAATAACCAGTCCTGGGTATATGGCAAGAGGTTCATGGAAGGAGGCATTCTTCATGCGGGTCTGGGTCAGGACTCGTGGAAGAGCTATCTAGGTCTGATGTCATCATTTTCAAGTCCCTTTGAAATTGAAGAGAGCAAGGTCTCCTATGGGCTCAGAAACCCACTCAGGAGACAAAGGCAATGGATGATGATGAACAGAGGGAGCCAAGAATCCACATAATCAGGGCTCCCAGAAAACATACGATTTGATAATTGAAGGTGTGCTAAACATAGCTAAAGGCACATAGAAATACTTCAGTTTCCTAGTCACACAGGGCTAAGTTCAAACCACAAAGTTTCTCAGTTCACAAAATTGCAAATTTTAAGTCAGTCAGGTGTAGATTAAAACTTAGATGGCTCACAATAGACTAGCTTTGAGAAGGGAGATTTACATGTCACCAAGATAAACAAAACTTAAACATGAACCATAAGTAAATGTAATCATTTCCAATATTAACTCATTAAGTTTCTGGTATCCCCAAGTTACTTATTCCTAATATCCATTTAAGCTGTACTTTTTGAATCCCAGATGTCTCATGTAGTTATCCCAATGTTAAATATCCTTTTTTTGACAATAGGTTTTATTCTTGGGACAGTTCAAAAAGGGAGTTCTGCTTCTCTTATTCAGATCTAGAAGTTCCCAGACAATTCTGACAATAAGTTAGTAAAATCTTACAATGGGTTCTCCATTCTTGAAACTTCAGAGAATCAGTTTATATTATTTGCTTTTTCTGTCTTTACCTAAATCCTATACAAATCTTTTAAAATGTGAGGGGTTCAACCAAAAAAAATCTGCCTTCAAAATTATCAGGTACTTTAATAAAGGAGAAATAATTTCACCTTTAACTATTTTTCTCATACAATATTTGTGCAAAAATCAATTTGATATTACCAAAACATGATAAATTTTTAGAAGCTAATCATACATCTGTATATAATTCTTAGGAATCAGTCTCATCTTGTTTCCCCCCCCCCCCCCGAAGTTTTGCTATCCTATTTAGACATCTATTACCTTACATGTTTGTCCTTAACACTTTGTCTAATCATTTCCTCCTTTGGAGGATTGTTCTCTGTATTATATTTGGCCATGACTATAGGTTAAAGTTATAAGCTATTCATTCTTACATCTCATTACAGTAACTCAAAGATGCTTTAATTTCCATCTATTTAATACTTAGACTGTATTTATCTGATTCCAGGAATGAGTCATATCCGGATAGCCAATCTTGTAACTACTATATGCTGAAAGAAGGACTTAGTAATCAGATGAGTAATTTTCTTTTTCAAAAAGGAAATGACATCTTGAAAACAGTTAGGAAATCCTACCCAGGTAGTGTCCAAGGTTGTCTCCAAAAACCTTTCCAGGCAAACTGCCATTAAAACTTCAGCCTGCAGCACATGCCAATTGGCTTTATTGACTCAAACAACTATTCCTGTAATCAGAGCTCAAACCAATAGGAAAATTGCAGTCCCATAAAGTCCCAAGTAGCAAATAAATATCGGCTGGTATCCCTTCAGACAGAACCATCTCAAATTTGATTGAGCTGTTATCAGATCAAGTTACATAATTTTTCCTGCCTTAAGATACTTCCTCCTCCTCACTCTAAACACTTAAGCCATCTGAAACCAAGCCAAAGTATCCAGAACAACTATATAGGGACAAGAGGGCTTTGGATAACCCCCCTTAATTCCCAAACCTTATTTGCCTTCCACATTTTCAATCAAACCTTTCTTTCCAATCTCTCACAACTCCATTATTTTAGATTATTCCCCCAACTTTCCTTTACATTTTAACCATATAACAAAAGATAGCTCAAATTATCTCACTAATAACTGTACTGGAATCCCATTCCATTTTAAACAAAGAGGTTAATGGAGAACCTTACAGGCTGATTGAGTTGTCTGTTTCACAACTTCATTATTCTCCCCTAATACTCAACTCTGGAAGAATGACATACTTTCAGGATTTAAGTCTTTTACATATAAGAGTTCAAACACAAATTTTAACTTTTGTTTAGGCCATGGGATGACTAAATTCAGATCAAAACAGTAAGATCTTTAATAAGCTCATCACATTGATTTGTCAATAAATTGAAAATTTAGGTCTTAACAAAAACATGTTAAAAAATTATTTCTTCTAAAAACCTTTAAAATTGAAATTTAATCAGAACTAAGTTGGTGCAAACAAATTCATAAAGTACTATAAAATAAGACTAAGTTCTATTACAGAATTCCCAGATATCACACAAAGTTCTTTAGTCAAAAGATGTTTGTAGTGAATGGAAAGGAGATTTAGTTTTTACAAGTCAAGAAGGACATGTCCAATTAATATAGCATCATAATAACCATTTTTCCTTAATTTTATCACTAGAAATTAAGTACATTCTGGCATTTAACAGAGATAGTCCATAAACCTTCAAACTAACATACATAAATATCTTTTAGATGAAACAGACTTGGAAAAAAAAACCACTCCTATTTTCTTTAAGGATTCTCATTTGCTCAATAGGAATCCTACAGACTTTTACGAAGAGTTTTATAAGAACTTTAAGGTCAATGCATTTCTAAATCACTATGCATAATATGTAGAAACTATAACTTTAAATCACCATATATTTTCATAATAGTCAAAATTTCAACTGGAAAAATCTGCTATCATAATAAATATTATTAATCACACCCTTTTTTAAAAGCCCAATTCATTTTCAACAAGATCCAAACTAAAATTTGATATTTCTATTCACAATGGCCTCCCAAGATTTTACAATCTAAGGATTTTAGGCATATAATCTTGGAAATAGTTTTAATGCAACAATAATTTAAGATGGTATTGTTTTCCTTTCCAGAAATTATTGATCTTATTTACTTTTGGTAATTAAAACCACTTCAAAGTTAACAATTACATTAGAGAAACAGTATTTTATGTAACATATGACAGTTCATTATGTTAAGCCTTTTAAAATCGTATCATTTTGATCCCATAACAACCATTAGTATTTTTACTTTTACCAATGAGGAAATGGGTCAGAGGTACAAACACATTTTAGTAATTGGAACAGAGAAGTGTGAAGTTTACCAGGAGCAGGAAGACTGGAATCCCCAGTGGTGATAGTTCTTGTAGGTAGGGTTAAAGTGAATGTTTGACACAAGCCTGGAGGATCCATCCACCTAGATGTTTTGCTGGACTTTAAATTTAATTTGGTTTTAAGATAAAGTAACTTTGACCAGTCCAAAAGAGCCCTATCATGGCAACGTAGTTTAGAGCTATCTTTAGTCCCAGCAATACTTGTTAGTTTTTCCTGAGATTGATCTGTACAAACTCAACCCCTGCTCCCTGAGCTAGCTTTAAAGGGAAATTTTGGACTTCAAAACCAAACTAATGGAGTCCCCTTGAAAGCTGGTAACAGGAGGAAACCCTATCAAGGTTTTAGACTTCAGGAAAAATGAATATCGAGGCACCCAAGTCTTCTGGCACTGGCAAGATAGGGAGCTGTTCTTAATCTGTCCATCAGTTCCAATCAGAGTCATGGCACCATAATTGACTTGAAAGTTTGGTTAAACAAGGCAAACAAGGTTGAATACATATTGTTTGTTTCCTTAAAGCTAGCAGAGCCATGGAGCCAGAATGAAACCTCTGACTGCCTGATAGAATGACCAGACTTAAACCCGTTTTGAAACTAACCAAGGATGTCTGTGTCCCTCAGATTTATGGTGTCTGATTAACTATTCCATGAGAAAGGATTTTTCTTGATTGAATAGGTTGTAAATACAATAAGAGTTGACAAAGTTGCCATTGAAGTTACAACCCAGGACTATCTGTGTTTTCTTTACCATTAATATGCCATGACATAGTATATGTCCACAAAATATTAAGATATGGAAAAATCTCATAATTTGAGATAGTCTCAGATAAAGAATATTGAAGTATGCTAAAGTCAACCCCTTCTGACCTTGACATAAGGTATATTCTCCAAAATTTAACTTCGGAGAAAAGACCTAAGGATCCAGGCTCTTCTGATTAATTCAGACTCTGATCCTTATTAAAACCCAAAAATGATATTAAATGTTATCATAGGGAAGCCAGGCAACATCCATACAATGAATCATGGATAAGTCACCTTGGGGAAGAATCCCAGAGTAGACAGACGTTCTAGAGCAAGGCAGCACTGGGCAGGAAGGGTGGGGAGGGGGAGGAAAATTCCCCAACTTTTTACTACAGAAAAAAACATTAGCCTTTTCTCAAGCAAATTAGAAATACCTGATCTTTAGTTACAAGACCTTTAAGAAGCCTGCAAACAACTGGTATCCTCATGAATCTTGAGCCTCGCACCTAGGGTACCAAAGCCTTTCCCAAGGCAGAGAAAACTTAGAAGATCGTCAAGAATCAAGTGAAAGTGACTTCACAAATCAGCACTGATACTTCAACACTTATCAGAACATAACCCTTAACTAGCCTAAGGCAGGTAGGAGCTGAAGTCACTTCACAGAGCTAATCAAAGTGGCAACTGGAATCAGTCTCTAAGGCTAGAGATCTCTCGGACAACAGAAGAATTATTCCCTTTTAAGATTCCAACTAAAGGTTATTCTGTCTTCCCTCAAAGGCATCGGTTGAGAATGCTCCCTCCACCCCTTCAGAGGCAAACCCATTACACTTGGGGAACACCCCTCATTTTAAAGAAGCTCTAAGGGACTTTTGCAGTGTGGTTCATCTTTGAGATCGTGTATTGGTTCCTAAGCTTTTTCCTGTTTGGCACAGGTGGCAATAGTGCCTGTAGAAAAAAGGTGTTTATGTACTTCCCCCCAATGTCATTTGGGGGTCAACCTCCACTGCACAGGACACAGACCAAGGACAAACCAAAAAAGATCTATGGTAACCAAGTCCTGGTGGGGGGATATGGGAGACCATTACTACTTTAGACCAATTAAGCAGGGCGATTCAGACTGGAAGGGTTAGAAAACTGCGGTGGTTTCTTTGTTCAGTGAGCCCAAAAATGTGAGGGGCACTGGGGTGGGAGCACTGCTGCCAAAGCGCTCTTCTGTCTAGGGAGGCTCCATTCCCTCCTCCCCACCCCCCTCACACCACCACAGAGGGGGCAGACTCCAAAGCCAATGGTCCTGCCACTACTGGCCAGATCCTACCAACCCCGAGGACCCTCTTTCCCCCCAAGTCCTACTAGCCCTGTCTGAATACTAAACTAAGCTATAAGCCATCATCCTAAATCAACGAAGGGAAACCCAAATGGACTCTTCTAAATACGTGTGTATGTAAAAGGAAGAGTCAGTAACGGGCAGAGAAAGGATGCAATCTGCAAGTCCCCAGATGCACCCTTAGGAAAACCACTTAGAGGAGGAAAGCTCATAGTTTGGGGCAAAGGCTTCCACAGATTCGGGCTTTTCGCTTTCTGACCAGTTGGTTCAAGGTCAGATCACGAGGGCGCAAGCCTGGGCGGCTGAGGCTGGACGGCACAGCAAGGTAGTATCGGCCTCAAGACCTCCTAAAGTACGGGGAGGAGAGGAAAGCTAGAAAGGAATTTTTGTGGTTTGGGTGCTCGGAATCCTGAAATGCAAGGGATACAGGGCGGGGCCGCCAGGAAAGAATTCCACCTTCCTTCAGCCAGACTAGGGAGGGTTCTTTTATAACCCCGATTCGTTGAGTGAGATTCCTAAACAAATCTACGCAATTTAATAGGGATGAAGAGTGCACTTAATACAGAAAAGACCGAAAAGGTACTGGGTGAGATCCAGGAGTAAGAATGGGATCCATTGGGCGCCTCAGGGCAGCCGGGACTGAAAAACCTGCGACAAAGGTCGACCTTTTTTTTTTTTTTTTTTTTTTTGATGGCGGGGGGGTGGGTGGGGGGTCCCCATAGTCCATAAGGAATAGTTGGGTTTAAGTACAGAGTCTCCACAGATGAACGAGAACACAAGTATCCTAGTAGCTCCAGATACTTAGGGCCACCACTTTGAACTAGGGAGAAGGGGAAGAGGAAAGAGGGCGTTTGCAGGTTCTACTTTTAAAAGTTAAGAGCGGCTTCTTTGTGCCAGGGAGCCCAGAAAGGGTAGCCGCGGCCGGGCAGGGCCTGCGCAGTGAGCACGCAGGTGCAGGGATGGAGCTGCTGTGCAAGGACCGCCTGGGCTAGAAAGAAAGAAGGCGCGGGCTAGAAAGAAAGAAGGCGCGGGCTAGAAAGAAAGAAGGCGCGGGCTAGAAAGAAAGAAGGCGCGGGCTAGAAAGAAAGAAGGCGCGGGCGAAGCGCTGCCCGAGGGGCACCCGCCGGGGCAAGAGCGTAAAGGAGCACGCGGTCTTGGAGAACCACATCACCCTAGCAGACTTGGAGGTCCAGGATGGGATGAATCTGGAGCCCTATCACGGATGGGAGGCGCGTGCCTCTTCTGTTTTATATAAAAATATAATAAAGATACCCCCCCCAAAAGATAGAAGTCAGAGCCATTCTTTCACCTGCCACGAGTATAGAGGGTTGAGTTTGCTTTCTTAAATCCCTAGATAAGTAATTAGTCCTTGAGGACAGAGAAACTGGAAAGGACACCCCTCCCCCCCAAGCCCCCGGCTCTCCCGGAGCAGAGGATCCTGCCTGCCTCCCTGCCAACCCTAGAGAAGACAGGGGAACAGGAGAATGGGGGGGGGGGGGGCGGCCGAGAGAGGTAGCCCCTCCGAAGGAAAAGGTAGAAAGAAAAGGCGTCTGGAACCGGGCTCGAAGCTACCCTCGCCTACAGACAAGTGACCAAGCCTTGAGCTCCCAAACCTAGGGTCTTCTCCGGTGCATTTAGTGACCGGGCTCTGGCTCCGGTTCCAGCTCCGAAGCAGCCCTCCCTCCCCCCAGCCCCAATTTGAGCAGGTGAGCCGTAGAAAGAAAGCTAAGAAGGAAAGCTGAGCGGCGAGAGAGACTCCCCGAAACTAAGCCTTGCTTTGCTTCCCTAAAGGTTTCTTTGGGGATTCTTCAGCTCAGCCCCTGACCCTAGATACATCTTTGCCCTTGGTATTCTCATTATCTTTTTCGTTTCCTTTTTACCACTAAAAAGAAAAAAAGAAAAAAAAAAAACATCTCCCCACCTAGTAACACAACCTTTTCCACATCAACCTCCCTCAAGCTGTCAGAATAAACATCTCCCAGGCTGCCTCTCTCCCCTGGGTTTTTATCTCCGAGTGCTCATCAATTCCCAATTGTCTCCAGCTGGGCCACCCTTCCCCATCCCCCCAGCAATTCCCCATCCCCAAATTTTTTGTCTTGAGTTTCACCTGAGTTCCCAAAGCCTCAGCACAGAGAAGTGGTTAGATTTGCGTGGGTTTCAGCAGGTAGAAAAGAAAAGGGCAGAGTTGGGTAGCTGTGGATTCCAACTCAGATGATGGAAATTCTCGGCTGGGTCACTGGGATTCTCTGCCTCTAACTGTCCTACAGCACTTTGGGTCTCTCCATTGTCCTCAACGCCCTTCTGTTTAACTTATCTGTGTGCCTATCCTACGCTTCCCTGCTCCCCACCTGGAGACTATAGATTCCTCGAAGGTAAGGACCGTGTCATTTTTCATCTTTATACGTGTCTTGTCTCATGCAATTTGGGAAAGACCTAATTTCTTATTTCATTGGTAACGAGGGCGTCTAGGTGAAGAAACTCCTCCCTACCAAAGCTACCTAGCACCTATTTCACTCCAGATGGTAGTACCGTTGCCCTGAGTCAGGAAGAACTCTTCAGATGCCAACGAAGACACTTAGAAGCTGTATAACAACAACCACCCCTGCAAATCATTCCATTTCCTAGGCATTGATCTCCTCCTTCTATAAAATGGAGTGGTTGGACCCAGTGGTCTCCACCATTTCCTTCAAGTTCTAAATCTACAATGACACGCAATTGAGAATCCTAGGGCACTGAGTAGCTAAGGAGCTGGAATGTGCTAAGTGCTTAATAAAATATTTGTTAACATTTTTAGTTCTCTCACTGAAGTCCATGTTCTGTCCTTCCTTTCAACCCAGCTGCATCCTATAATTTTATCATGTATGCAGGTATAAAACCCCTGCAGTCAGCTAATAAACATTTATCAAGCACCTACTACCTACCAAGCACTATATTAAACTCTTGAAATACAATGAAATGTAAAAGTCTGTTCTCACTAAAGGAATAGAGGACGTTCAAACAACCATGTAAAAAATAGATGAATACAGAATTAACTGGTAATGTTATTTAAGCAGGATTGGGAAAGACTTTTTTAAAGAAGGTGTAACCTTATCTGGGACTTGAAAGAAGACAAAGAAACTTAGAGATGAGAAGGGGGGAGCATTCCAGGCATGGGGAGGCTATCAGTTAAAAAGCCCAGAGTTGAGAGATGAAGTGTCTTGTACAAGGAATAGCACAGAAGCTGGGGTCATTGGATTACACAGTATATGATGGTGGGGAGTATGAAGTGGAAAGGTGGCACAGGGCATGAAAAGAGCTGTGAACACCAGGATTTCATCTTTGCCAAACTCCTGGAGTTGAAACAGATCTTAGAAATCTGCCATTCCAGTGTCCTCACTTTACAGATGAGGCCAGTGAAGCCCAGAGAGTGGAGGTGCTTTGCCCAAAGGCACTCAGCTAATCATCGGAACCTGCATCCTCTCTTCCCTAGCATTTTCCATACCATGCCACATCCCTCCAGACTCTAGGAGTCTGGAGTCAGAGGACCTAGCTTGGGACTCCAGATCCATGATTTTTTAGTTGTGTAACATCAAGCAAGCCACCATCTAAGCCTGAGTTTTCCCATCTGAACGCAACAGGATATTCATAAAATGAAGGGACTGGATTAATCTATCTCTAAGTTTCCTGCTGGACAGTTAGGTGGCTCAGTGCTAGTCAGGAAGATTCCTGTTCCTGAGTTCAAATCTGACCTCAGACAAGTCACTTAACTCCGTTTGCCTCAGTTTCTTCATCTGTAAAATAACCTGGAGAAGGAAATGGCAAACCACTCCATTATCTTTGTCAAGAAAACCCCAAATGGGGTCACAAAGAGTTGGACACAATTGAATAATGATAACAGGTCCATTCTAGGTCTAAATCTTTGTAGATAAGTCAGTATCCACATCTTTCAGAAGTTCACTACCTTAATTCAAGAAATATTTATTTACTGACGTATAAATGACCCATCCCTGTGCCCAAGGTACAGTGAAGACATAAAGGAAGTGTACCCTAGGCTTCCATTAGGATACTTAGAAGCAGGCCTGCTTTGGCTACAGACATATGAAAATTAGAAGAATACAGACATCAGCCAGGCCTTGGATATGATGAAAGGTCAGTTTCTGAAAGATTCCAAATGCTTAAACACAAAATAGAAAAGGCTATAGTCTATAGCTTTCCCACATATTTTTACACACATATTTAATTTTGCATTTTACCTCAATTATTCAGGCCCAGCAAACTCACTTTGCTATGATAAACATATCAGAGAAGTAGGATACAGAACCGAGGATTTCTTGAGCATGGAGTAAATCAGTCATCCCTAACTTAATAGGTAAGTGCAGAGACTTTTGCCTGATGTGAAATGCCATGTCAAAGGATGATCTAATAAGTCAGAAGTGGTACTTGAACTCATGTCTTCCCAATACCAAGTCCAACGTGTTATCCACTATGTGTCTCTACCTCTTCATAGGAACAATATCTATTACTTGAGTTGAATGATACCTGCAAAAACCCTCTCTTAAATAAACAAAATATAAATAAATGAAATAGGGTGTCAGAGAAATCAGGGAAGACTTATATGAACTGATGAAAAGTGAAGTGAGCAGAACAAGGAGAACAATTTATATAATAACAATGTTGCAAAGTCAAACAACTCCAGGACCTAGAAATTTTCATTGATACTGTGACCAACCATAGTTCTAGAGGACATAATGGTAAAATATGCATCTCACCTCTAGGAAGAGAGGTGATGAACTCAGTGTGGAGTAAGAGGCAAGTTCTTCTTCTTCTTTTTTTTTTTTTTTAACATGACTAATGCAGAAATTTGTTTTGTTTGACCATACGTATTTGCAACTTGGTTTTGTTTTCCTTGATTTCTCAATGAGGGAAGAAAGGGAGGTGAGGGGAAAAATCTGAGCTGAAAATAAAATAAAACTGAATTTTTAAAAATCAGTTCAACTATTTATTGTGTCTGTGCTAAGTATGGGGGCTACCCAACAGGAACCAACAACTAGATTTCTTACAAACCAGAGTATGACACCTTCCCACAAATTTGCTGCTGGATTTTTCTTCCAAGAAGAACATTAGCCCAGGTAAGTGATAAAGTGATTTGTGGGAGGAGAGCACTACCAACAGAATGGATCAGGATAGGAATCTTGCAGCAAGTGATGCTTGAACTGAGTTTTGAGTGAAGTTCGAGATTCTACAAGGGAGAGATGACAAAATAGTGCCAGTGTAAAGATATTGAGATGGGAAATAGAAGATTTCATCCCAGGCATAAAGTAGGTCCATTTGGCTGGAGTGTTATTTCATCCTAGGCATAGAAAGTAGGTCCATTTGACTGGAATGTTAAGTACATAAAGTAAAATAATGTGCAACAAGCCTGGGAAAATAGGCTGGAAGTCCAATTATGAAGGCCCTTGATAGTTAAATAGAAGTATTTGTATTTTATCCAAGAAGCAAAAGGGAGAGGGACATGGTGTTCTTTGAGCAAGAGAGTCTATCTTCTGAGAAAACTCATTCCTTTTCTGAACAGCACCTAATTATTAGGAGTTTTCCTTATTTCATGGGAAGTTTAGGAGTAGCAGAAATTTGCTTCCCAATAATTTCTGTCGATGAATCCTAGTTCTACCCATAATCAATCACCAAACATTTATTAAGCACTTATTATGTGCCAACCTCTTCACAAAGCTCCAGCAATACCCCAAAAAAAGGCAAGAGACTGGGGAAAGATCTCACTAGAGAAAAATAATTATGGAAGATAATGGAAGGAGAGAAGGGAACAAGCATTTATATAGCAGCTGCTATGTGGTAGGCATTGGGTGAAGTGCTTTGTACAACTATCTCAAGACAAAATAGATAATTTTATGACATAAAACTGAAAAACTCTGCACAAGCAAAATCAATGCAGCTGAAATTAGAAGGAAAACAATTAACTGGCAGAAGGATCTTTGCAGCAAATTGCTCTGATAAAGGTTTGATATCCAGATAGCATAAATATATATATATATATATGTATATATACATATACATATATATCCCAATATATGTATAGATGATATACTGTTTCAAATAGAAATGAGTCATTCCCTAATACATAAAAGATTATTAACAGATACTTCTCCAAGGAAGAATGCAAGCTATCAATAACCATGTGGGAAAAAAATGCTCCAAATTGCTAATAATAAGTAAAAATCACATTTAAAGTGCTCTGAGGGATTAGACTTTATATTAAACCCATCAGCTTGGCAAAGATGACAGAAGTGGATAATGAGAAAGGTTGGAGAGATTGTGAGAAGAAATCTTAATGCATTGTTGATAGAGTGAATCGGTTCATTCTGGAAAGGAATCTTGAACTATATTGATAAAGTTACTAAACTGTATGTTTGTCAAGTTCAGGATAACAACAAAAAATAAAAATTACATGCACACAAATACACATATCTGTGTGTGTGTGTGTGTGTATAAACAAAGGCAAAAATAATCCTGGCCTGTAAGGAGTTTACATTCGGATGGGGTAGGCATCATGTAAATAAATAGTCCCAAACAAAATACATATGAGAGTAGATGGAAAGTAATCTTAGAGGGTGAGGCCCTAGCAGCTGGAGAGACATTTGCCGCATGCAGAAGTGGCAGATTCAAAAGACTAATTCCCCTTTCCCATTGCAAGCTTTCTCTGTGAAGACAACTATGAATATTCCACCTAAATTTTTTCATCTCAATTTAAAAAATAATATTAAATGCATTCCGAGTACTAGGCACTGTGTTAAGACACAAAAATAAAATGACAGAACCATAGAGTAAGGATAGGGACTGAACCTGTGATTTCATTAATATAGAGAACTCCATGGTGAGGAGCTCCCTCTGCCAATGCAGGTCAGCATCTTCTCTGCAAATTATAGTCTTAGACAGTTGTTTGGGGCACTGAGCAGTCAGTTCTCCAGAATTTATAAGGTATTACTGTGTACTGGTATAGATAAGAAATAGAACTTGAACCCAAATCTCCTGGCTCCAAGCTAGCTCTCTTTCCACTACTGAAGTGAAAGAAGCTAATTGGGCAATTTCCCCATCTGCACAATGAAGCCAAATGGCCTCTAAGGTCCCTGCCAACTCTCTAAATCTATAGAAAGCAGTTAATGAATAAATGCTTATTCAATTGAATTGAGTTGAAATTGCCTAGTAAGGAATCCATAAGAGATCCATAAAACCCTTGAACCCACCAAGATTTGGAGGCATTAGGTAATCCCCAAAATATATAATTTCAATTGTACACCAGATCAAGTTGTCATGTCCTAAATAAAAGATAGGAAGATCCTTGCTATGATAAAAAAGAGACTCTCTCAAGTCACAAGACCCTAAGTGCTGGAAAAAACTTAGAGGTTCCCAGTCTTCAGGAGCCCTAGATACAGGGCAGACTTCAATTTTAAGGCAAAGGAATTCAGACTTGTAGTTAGCATTTGGACTCCTGAGGCCCCCATGGGGGATGACAGGATATAAGCTATCCCTGCAGATGAGGAAACTGAGGCACATGGAGGTTGGATGATTTGCCCACAGTCACACAGGCAATTGATTTCAGAGACAGAATTTGAATCCAGGTCCTCAGAATCAGAGGATCAAAGCCACTGTGCTTTCCAGCGTACCACATGGGCTTTCCCTCTTCCCTATTAGCATAAATAACGTTATATTTTCACCCAATAAAAACCTGGCCTCAGAGAAGGATTTGAAACTTTCGTACAGATAGAAACACCTACTATTTAACTTGTTTCCATACACTTCCTAGGAGGTATATGATTTCATTAACTGATTAATTACTATACTAGGGAATGGGGTTTAAATTTTACCCAAATATAGGTATAAAGGTTGTCTCAAATGTACGCCATCACCTAATATGGACACCCTGTAGCCCCTGTAACCCAGGATGGTGTAGCCTCCTTTGATTAGCTGCACAGCTGAGAACGCTGTATCTTTTTATATATGTGTCGTGTGTGTGTATGTGTGTATACATATATACATATGTGTATGTGTAAATATATATACACACACACATACACAATTTATTTGTAACAAGAAAGAAAAGGGTTCTGAAAGAGAAGTCGAGGGAGGTGAGCTTGGGGTCATGATCCCAGGAAAGAGGCCCAAGTCCATGATACATTGAAATTAAAGAGTTTACTCATCTTCCTTTGATCAGTGCATTCTGCTCTCACTGTGTCCTACTGTTCCCTATTCAGAATTGGATTAGCCAGTCCAATATGGAGCCCCTGATGTTACCCATTCAATTAACTCCAAATGATGCTGCTCTAGGAAGTCTGGCCCTGCTTCCTGTTTCTTAGAATTATTTTCAGTCTTGGCCCTTTTGTTATATCCACTGACCATGGCTGACTGACAACTGCCTCAGGCCTATCTCCCCTTAGTTCCCCAGAGCCAGCATCCAGGCCTCCTGCTTCCCATGAAAACTGACCAGAAGCATGCCGTTTCTGTGGTATTAGGCCCTTCTATGCATCTCTGGGGCATTCCCTATCCAGGGCAGTAGTCCTCCAGGTATAGCTAGAATTTTTCTCCAGCTCCTCCCATGTCAGGTGCTCCAAGTGCTGAACCAGGTTGTAGAAGACCATCTTAGCCCTCACTGCCCCTTCCTCAGCCATTCCCCAAGCTCTGGTTTCCCACAGGGCTACTAAGAAAGCATGCTTAAAACTGACCAGATTAAAGCAGTCACTGCCTTTTTATATACCTCTAATAACTTAATGGTTCAAGTCTTGTGGTAGTAGAAAGTCAAGCCATTAGAAGCATCCTTTCTTTGCTACTGACAAGATCTTCACATTCCTAGTTCACAGGGATAATCCTCTAAAGAATTCTATCCCATTCTTTCTTTCATCATCTGCTCAGCTGCTAGCATCTTCCTACAAAATTATCTTCTATTCAGCATAGGTAACCCATACATGTGTATGTATGTTTTGACTCCCTATCCACTTTCCTAGGTGGAATGTAAGATACTTATCCTATTTTAACTTGGTCTTTTTAACTCCAGAGCCTTGCACAGTGCTAGGCACATAATAGGTACTTAAGATATGTCTGTTCCCTGATTAATTGACTTGACTGAGCTGGGAAAATTGGCTTCAGTAGCATTGTGTGTTCTTAAAGAGTTTCCTATTGACATCCATTTTTATTCTGGGGATCTGGGGGATGAGCAAGAATGTTATTTGAGGAGAAATCACAAATAATGGTGTTTAGCTTCACAATATTTAGTAGCACAGCAGGAAAATAGATTTTCTGCCACAATATCAAGGCCATGCTTAAGGAAGTCGAAGCTGAGTTTTCTACTGAGTTGCTTTCTGTCTGGGAGACCAAGGTACAAACTTTCATTGTAAACCTTGATTCCTTTTTCTTCCTTCCCCTTCTCCTTGACATGTGAGGAAGAAAAGGGGGGTGTCTCCTAAGTAACCTCTACCTGTAGATTTGAGGCAACGATTTTTTCACTATTCAGAGAGAATTGTCACCTTGGCAACCAGCACACCATGATGTCAGAATGTCTGATGCCCTGGCTCTCCTGATAGGAAGGACAGACATTCATTCATTCAGGAGATGAGGGCTCCCTCCTGTTGGTCTTCAGCAAAAATGTAACTGAGATCTGCCCTAGCAGATCTTGGATCCAACAGAGTTGCTAATGGTTTCCTGACTATCCCAGGATAATCGACAATTCAAACTCTGACCCCAGAGCAGTGGAAACACATTAACAGAACCTCAAATCCTTATTTTTCCTACCACTGATTCGCTGTCAGAAAATGGAACCTAGAAGTCTCAAAGATTCAGGCCACAGTACTTGTGCTCTATC